>PJEM01004635.1:0-108420 GCA_004023845.1 Helogale parvula | reverse complement strand
TTCTCTGCAACCACTTATCTCTGACCTTGCTAGTTGGCTTCCGTCAGAGCCTGAGGGCTGTCAGCCTGTCTGTGTCTGTCTGAACTCAACGGTAAACATGCTTCCTCTTTTTTTGTTTTTTTGTTTTTTTGTTTTTTTGTTTTTTTTTTTGTTAGCCTACATTTAGGTCAGTAGATGTAAACTCCACTTAATATTAAGTCAGTAATTTCATGGGATTAAGTTGCAACCTAGCCGTAGATGCACCAAACTATTTCCTTGTAAGTGAATCTCCTGAATGTAAACCACATCCCAGAGGCTGCCGCAGACAGGTGATCCCAGAGCGGGTGGAGAGGCAGGTCCCAGAACGCAGTGTAGACGCCACTCTGCTAAGAATCTTTGGGAACTGACCACAGGCCTAGGAGAGAATGTTCTCATTCTTCTAAAGAAAGAGGATTCATACATCATTTGTCCCAACCTCTAAAGAGTGCAATGCTTAATAGAAATAGTTCTTGGGGTGCCTCGGTGGCTCAGTCGGTTAAGCTGCTGAACTCAGGTCAGGTCATGATCTCAAGGTGTGTGGGTTCAAGGCCCATATTGGGCTCTGTGCTAACAACTCAGAGCCTGGAGTCTGCTTCAGATTCTGTGTCTCTCTCTCTCTCTCTCTGCCCCTCTCCTGCTCGCATGCTGTCTCTCTCTGTGTCTCAAAAATAAATAAAAACGTTAAAAAATAAATAAAAAGAAAAATTAGTTCTTGGTGGGGAGCTGGCTCTGATATTGAGAACATGGCTTCTTCCCCCCTCCCCATCTTTTTAGCCTGCTGTTTACTAATACTGGGACATAACGCTATAGACTGAGTGTTTTTATGCCCCTAAAAACCTAATCCTCACTGTGCTGGTATTTGGAGGTGGGGCCTTTGGAAAGTGGACAGGTCTTATGGGCGGAGCCTCAGGAATGGGATTAGCGTCTTTGCAAAGAAACCTCAGAGAGCTCGCTTTTTCCCTTCTGCCGAGTGAGGACACTGAGACAACAGGCCATCAGTCTATCAACCAAGAAACAGGTTCTCTCCAGGCGCCCAATGTGCTGGTGCCTTGACCTTGGACTTCCAGCCTCCAGAAATGTGAGGAATTAATTTCTCCTGTTTGTAAGCCACCCAGCCTGGTGGTGTTTCATGATAGCAGCCCAAATGGACTGGTACATATAGTGTCTTTTGTCTTGATTTGTTTCATTAGAAAACCCAGTGGTTGTGACTTTCCTGATGTGTCTTAACCTTGAGGAGGACTTTATTACACACACATGCACAAGTGATATTTTTGGTCACTAGGTTACATATTAAGAAATTGAGGACATCACTGAACTGAGATTCTCAGCAAACTTTACTCCGTGCGTACATCTTTTCCTTCCGTCTGATGCAATGTTTTCCTTCACCTCTTCCCCAACCCCTCACCTCCTCCCGCAATAACAAATTTCATGCATCCAGGAATCACATGTGCCGGGCTCTCGGATGGCTCCGTTGGTTAAGACTCTTGATTTTGGCTCAGATCATGATCTCAGGGTTGTGAGATGGAGCCCTGCTGTGGGCTCATTTGTAGGGTGGGGAGCCTGCTTCAGATTCTCTTTCTCTCCCTCCCTCTCTCTCTCTCTCTCTCTGTCCCTCCCATGCACATGCTCACCCCCCTTCTCTCTCTTAAAAAAAAAAAACATGTGTGTACATTAGCATTCACATTTCTTTCCTTACAAAATGAGTAGTTTCTCTTAACATAAATACCTCTAATAACACTTTATGCCTTTGGTAGTATTTGTAATGACATCATTTGTTAACTAAACATTGGTCATTCAGTTGTGAACTTCTTGAGAAAAGGATCATATCTCAGACATCATTTTGGGCTCCTGTGTCTTAGATACCATCCTGTAACTAATCAACTGTAGACATTTACTGAAGGGGTGAAAATTTTAAATAAATATCTATATACTGATATATCATTTGAGAGTAGATTGTTCTGTCTTTAAAAAGGAGTAAATAGGGGCACCTGGGTGGCTCGGTCAGTTAAGCAGCTGACTTCAGCTCAGGTCATGATCTCATGGTTCGTGGGTTCGAGCTCTGTGTCGGGCTCTGTGTTCACCGTTTGCTTGGAGCCTGGAGCCTGCTTCTGATTCTGTGTCTCCCTCTCTCTCTGACTGTCCCCCACTCATGCTCTGTGTGTGTCTCTCGCTCTCAAAACAACATTAAAAAATTTTTTTAAAGGAGTAAATGAAGAGTATATGCATAATTTTGAAAATTTGGAAAGGATAAGTGTCATTACCATTCCACTGTCCAGAAGTAACAGCTGCTGACATTTTCGTGTGTTTACTTGGGTCTCTGATTCCTGAAACTATGCCATCAAACAACTTTTATTTGAATCAAACTTTCCTTCTGCTGTTTCCAGCTCCTATCTCACACCAGTAATCTATTAATCATCAAAAAGAAGCTAATGTGATTCTTTTTTTATTTTAGTTTTTTTGTGTGTTTATTTATTTTGAGACAGAGAACAAACAAGGGAGGGGCAGAGAGAGAGAGAGAGAGAGAGAGCGAGAATCCCAAGCAGGCTCCATGCTGTCAGCACAGGGCCTGACATGGGACTCTATCCCACAAACCATGACCTCATGACTTGAGCCAAAAATCAAGAGTCAGACGCCTAACTGACTGAGCCACCCAGGCGTCCCTGATCTGAAGAAATATTCTGATGACCAAAACACTAAGAGGGACAGATACTCAGGAAAAAAAAAAAACAGATGATGTTTGAGTTGAAAAAATTTAGCGTGATGAAAGCCCTCAGAGAAACACCCTTATATTTTCCTTTTCTGGCCCTCGGTGAAGCATGTTCTAGAAAGCCGCTGAAATGCCGTGGGCGTGAAAGGGGTCAGCAGACTTCAGCCCATCACTGACCATTATTTTTTTTTCCTGGTTCTCAACTTCCATTTATTTATTTATATTTATTATTGAAGTATAGTTGACTAATGGTTATATTAGTTTCAGGTGTACCAGATACGGGTCTTACAGTTCTGGACATTACTCAGTGTTCCTCATGACAAGTAGTCACCACACTGTGTTGTCACAGTGTTGTCGGCTCCATTCTGCCTGCTTGTACTTTTCATCTCTGCGCCTTACTTATTTCATGACTGCAAGCGCATACCTCCTCATCCCCTTCATCTATTTCGTGCGTCCCCTCAACCTGCCTCCCCTCTGGTCACACCACTAGTTTGTTCTCAGTATTTATGAGTCTGATTGTTTTTTCTTTGTTCTGTTTCTTAGATTCCACGTATACACATCTTGTATACTATGTATGTATTTAAATATATGACACATTTTCTTCATCTGTTCATCTATCAATGGGCACTTAGGCCGCTTCTAATCTTGATTACTGTAAATAACGCTTCAATAAACACAAGAGTGCAGATATCTTTTCAGACTGCAGCGCCGACCAGTTCCGGTCTACGTAGTCTGTGGCTGCTTTCGTGCTGCAAAGGCAAACTTGAGTCATCATGGCAGAGAAGCCTAAAATATTTACTACCTGGTCCTCTAACATAAACTTGGCAACTCTGAATGACCTATGAGATAGATTCCTTCTATCTGGAAGATTCTAAAGTCCTTGAGTACTCTCTCAAGGGATTCACTTATAGCTCCGTTGCTTGTAGTTTCCAAAGTCATTAGGACATTCATCCCTTCAGCAAACATTTACTGAATCTCCATCATGTGCTGGTCTCTCTTCTAATGGTTGGGACACAGGAATGAATTAGAAAGACAAGTTTCCTAACATCGTAGAAAGCATGTTGTAGTAAGAAGAGATAGGCAATAAACAAGGCACCAAATAAACCAGTGAGATCATTTCCTATAGTAATGAATGTTTCCCTGAAAACAAAACAAAATGTTCCGTGATGAAGACTGACCTAAGCAGGGAGGGTGTCTCTGTATGCATTTAGGACGGGTGCTCGGGGGTAATTATCAGCTCGGCATTTCTCTTTATACTGAATGAATTTGACCACACGGGGACTGGTTGGAAATCATGTGCAGCTACTGACACCTGGGCTACTGTGTAATCGTGAGTGGGGCGGAAAAAGAAGATGCAGAAACACTAACCCCAAGAATATAGTCACAGGTTATCAATCTGTCCTCAATCTGGGGGAAGTAGATTATATAATGGAAAAACCGCACAACTATAGCCTAGCTTTAAATTTTAGACTTTTTTTCTACATCAGAACATAAATACAAGTTAAAAACATGCGGCTTCTGGGTGGCTCCCTCGGTAAAGTGTCTGACCTGTGATTTCAGCTCAGGTCATGATCCCAGGGTCCTGGGATCGAGCCCCACATCAGGCTCTGCACTAAGCATGGAGCCTGCTTAAGATTTCCTCTCTTGGGGTGCCTAGGCGGCTCAGTCAGTTGGGTGTCCGACTTCGGCTCAGGTCATGATCTCATAGTTCTTGGGTTCAAGCCCCACATCGGGTTCTGGGCTGACAGCCCAGAGCCTGCTTCGGATTCTGTGTCTCCCTCTCTCTCTGACCCTCCCCTGCTCACACTCTGTCTCTCTCTCTCTCTCTCAAAAATGAATAAACATTTTAAAAATTTTAATAAAAAAAAGATTTCCTCTCTCTCTCCCTCTGCCCCTCCTCTGCTTGCACTCTCTCTCTTTAAAAAAAAAATCTTACCGCATGTAGAACATTGTGGTACAGTTTTCGTGTTGCAGTTGGAAAGGACTCATTGCTTTTGTGTATTTTTATGCTTTATATCTTTTTGTCAAACGGTACTGGTGGAGGTGAGGACGTTCTCTGGGTTGGAAGACTCTTAAACAGGAAACTGAAGGCAGTACTGAATCGGCGGAGAGGAATATTACAGAAACCTCGTTCTCGAGGACAAGGGGAGTGTGGGCTACTGCGAGCAAGTTTCTTTCTTTTTCTTTGATTTCTCATTATTTAATAATAAAGCCTGATTTTCTCTGCCCTAGCAAATCAGTGTCCTCAAATAAACCAGCATACTTAGACTCACCTCGTCCAGCCCGATTTTCAGGTCCACAAAAATTTTAAAGCAAATCAAAACCAAAATATCTCAGTTCGCTTTTCTGCTAACACCAATGTAAGTATTTTTTCTCTTTTCAGGAAGGGGAAGGTTCTTGTCTATCGTTTCCTTTGATCGGTTACCTCAGATCATTCCCAGTGCTATAAAACAGACAGTCTTGACTGGAATTCTGTTTCAGCTTTTGGGACTGATGTTGAAAGTAGTCTAGAAGCGTCGGATCTTCCGCGTGTTTTGCGACAGGAAGCTCCATATTGTAAAAATGGCAGAGTTCTTACAGTCCCTGGTTGAGCATAGCGAATTCCTGGTCCGTGGGAGCGTGTTTGTATTGCAATGATCCTAATTTACCCATAAATAAATTATTCTCCTCTGAAGCCCATAATAAATACAGTTTTAATTGCATGCCAACTGTTAGACCCTAAAATTAGACAGCTTTGGTCCTCCTTTGCCAGTGGGAGGGGGTGTTCTGGAATATTTGAGCCGAGATCTGCCGAGGCTCCAGAAGTGCTTCAGGAGAGAGAAAGGAGGCAGAGATATTTCTGACGAGTGTCTGAACAGATTTCAGTTGTAGAGGCCTTACTTCTGGGTCAGACGGAAGTCATGTTCTCATGTCTCCAACCAACAGGAGGCTGGTGCCCAGCGGCATGGCCTTTATCATCTCTCTTCTTTGGAATCTCTGGGGTCCATTTTCAGAGATGGAGCCAAAGAGGGTCAGTCACAGACTGCCCTCCTGTTTCTTCCAGTCTTGAGAATTAGCAGAAAGAGCACTCACTTCAAAAAGATGTTTGTGCCCTTGTGACCAAGAGCCTTTAAATAGAGTCACTGTCTAAAAAAAAAAAAAGTAGGGCAATCTTGTAAATTAACTTGAGCACCAGGGAATAGAGGCCAAGTGTGAAATTGGGTCAGCCCCAATGGAAGTGAGGTTAGGACCATCAGCACTGCCTGGAGCCCCTCCCCCATTCCCAGCTTCCCAAGGGAGCCCCTTGCTGGAGCTCAGTGGCTCTGAGCAAGTACTTAACCTCCTGACGCCTGTTTCCTCGGCTGAAAAATAGGAAGGGGAAGGTACCTTTCTCACTAAGCAGTTGTGAGATGAAATCAGATGATGTTTGTGAAGGGGCCACACACAGGAGTGTCGGTCAAGAAAGTTGCTGCCTCCCTTCCCTTTTCTTCTGGGAGCTGGACTCTTGAGTGAGTTATTTCCTGGTGACTTTATCTTTGTTCCCCACTTTTCTATATATTCATATTTTTCTTCTGTGGAAAGAAGGGTAGATGCCCCCAGGTAAGATTCCTTTGAGAAGAAGGGGGCTACGTGCTAACACTTGACCTCAAAACCTCCCCGTTCTTGTTCATGTGACAACGGATAGACGCCATGGTTTGCAGGGGTTCCCCGGGTGGCTCATTTGGTTGGGCATCTGACTTCAGCTCATGATCTCACAGCTTGTGAGTTCGAATCCCGCGTTGGGCTCACTGCTGTCAGCACAGAGCATTTCAGATCCTCTGTCCTCCTCCTCTCTGTCTGCTCCTCCCCTGCCTGCTCGTGCCCTCTGTCACTCTCAAAAAATACATAAACATTAAAAAAAAATATCATGGTTTCCAATCTGGGATCCTGGGGAAGCTTCAGGACCAAGTTGTGACTAAGGAAATCAGGGCGGTCATGTCTGTGACCATAATGGTGTTCTAGAAGGTTCTTCACCCTCTTGACTTACGACTTATTCTGGAGCAAAGCACCAAATGCCCTTTCATTCCTCAGGTTCCACTTTTAACAGATGAGGGCACATCTTTTAAGACAATGTTTCAAGTGGCGTTGGAGGACTCTTTCGGATAACTGAGGTCATCTCTCTTACCTGTCTCCTAAGTAGAAATGTATTTGCTTAAGTACATTTGGAATGTCAGCAACATCCAGCAGCTCTTTATTTTGCAATTATAAGGGAGTGTTTGGGTAAAAGACAAATTATTGGAATTCCCAGGCTCTTGCCCCTTTGGGAGGAGCACAGGCTTTGATTTCTCTTTCTGGAGGGTCTTTTGTTCACCTTTCCCTTGCTCCTGCATTCCTTACTCTTTAGCAGATCTGCCATTCCATGCTCTGGGCATGTTCAAGAAATTCCCAAGGAGTCACCTGAAGCATTCGTGTGCTTCTTTCTTCTTGTGCCTCTTGGCTTCTTAGATTCCCCTTGGCCCGTGCTTCATTATGTCTCCAAAGGTTAGAAAAGAATGCTGACCCTTGTGTTTGCACCACGAAGGAATACATAGAAAGCAAAAGGAAGAATGGAAACAAATTCTCAAAGCAAAGTTCAGGTCTCAATCAACCGCATACACCAATCAGGCCATTCAGGATTTCCCAATGCCTTCTTTTAAAAATATCCCATTTGGGGGCACCTGGGTGGCTCGGTCAGTTAAGTGTCCTACTTCAGCTCAGGTCATGATCTCATGGTTCATGGGTTTGAGCCCTGCATTGGGCTCTGTGCTGACAGCTCAGAGCCTGGAGCCTGCTTTGGATTCTGTGTCTCCCTCTTTTTCTCCTGCTCAATGCTCTGTCTCTCAAAAATAAATAAATGGTAAAAAAAAATTTTTTTTTTAGATATCCCATTTGCACGCAGCTTTGCCCCTAGGAGGGTGGAGTGAAAGGCTTGCGTTCTGGAAAAGAGGGCCCAGGCATCTCTGTTTACCTCCTCTGCACCATTTTCTATTGGTTTCACTATGTCTCCATTTTGCCTTTTACAATTGTCCATAGAATTGTATGAATATTCACATTCTTTGTATTACTGAATTATGATTCAGCTATTGAATTATTTGAAAAATGCATGGACACGTTTCATTCTTCTGTGGATCCATGGGGTAAAATCATAAGCCAGTACATTCCTGCTTCTGTTTGCTTTCATAATACTTTTCTTTCAGGAAGAAATGCACCAGAGAAATTGTTGGAAAGTGTCCTTCCTTCTCCAGCCCCATCTTACACCCCCCAGCCCCCCTCCCCACTTCCCTCCTCACCCCCACCGTACCCAAATCCCTGCTACGACTCTCACTAGATTATTTGTACGGCCGCCTGAGACACTTTAAACATAAACAAGTAGGAATGTACCACTGACCCTTGGACAATATGGGTTTGAACTTCGCGGGTCCACTTATACACATATTTGTATCTTATCTTTATTTTATTTAGTATGATTCATTGCCAAGTTGGCTAACATACGGGGTATACAGTGTGCCTTTTGCTTCAGGAGTAGATTCCCATGATTCATCACTTACACACAACACCCAGTGCTCTTCCCAGCAGGTGCCCTCCTCTCTGTGGTAATCCTACATGGAGCAAGTCTCTCGGTGCCATTTTCCCAACATTTGCTCATCCCGTGTCTGTGTCACGTTTTGGTAATTCTTGCAATATTCCGAACTTTTTCAGTATGATCGTACTTGTTATGGTGATCTGTGATCAGTGATTACGACTCCCCGAAAGCTCAGATGATGGTTAGCATTTTTTAGCAATGAAGTGTTTTTTAATTAAGGTATATACACTGTTTTTCTTAGACACGACGCTATTACACGCCTAATAGACCACAGAGCAGTGCAAACACAACTTTAATATGCACTGGGAAACCAAAAATTTGTTTGACTCACTTTGTTGTAAAGGTGGCTTTATTGTCTGCTCTGGAACCAAACCTGCAATGTCTCCGAGGTATGCCTGTATTTACTAAGATCACATATTCTATGTAGCATTTAGAATAAGCCCTACTGTGTGCTTAGTCAGCCTCTTTCAGAAGCTTATTCAGTATCAGTACCTGTGGACTGTGGAGAAATAGATCTATCTATTTTCTATCTGTATTTATCATTGTCCTATAATGAGAAGTTTGGGGCACATTTAAAAGGTTATTAGTAAGGATGCATAAAGATTGGGTAGAAGGGAAAGTAGAGAGATTTCGGGGATGATAAGTACTGACCATAGTCTAGGAAAAAGTCCCAGGCAGGAAGCCAAAGAAAGGCATGGGTGATCAGAAAGAAGAAGACAAAAATTGCAGTGAGGCGCCTGGGTGTCTCAGTCAATTGAGCATCCAACTTAGGCTCAGGTCATAATCTCGCGGTTTGTGGGGTCAAGCCCCCCGTCAGGCTCTGTGCTGAGCATGGGGACTGCTTAAGAGTCTCTTTCTCTCGGGGCACCAGGCTGTCTCAGTCCGTTGAGCATCCAACTTCGGCTCAGATCATGATCTCACGGTCCGTAAGTTCGAGCCCCGCATTGGACTCTGTGCTGACAGCTCAGAGCCTGGAGCCTGCTTCAGAGTCTGTGTCTCCATCTCTCTGCTCCTCTCCCACTCGCCTTCTGTCTCTCTCCAAAATAAACATTAAAAAAAGTTTCTTTGTCTCTCCCTCTGCCCCTCTCCCCTACTAAAGTTCAATCTTTCTCTCTCTCTAAAAATGAAAATAAATAAATAAATAGGATAGAAGCTCTCTTTCCTTAGTCTACTTGGATGAAAGCTAGGATTCTTTGTGAGTTCAGCATGTGAGCACACTGAAAAGTGAAGCCAGCCCAGAGGAAATTAGGTGAATAGTTAGCAAGAGAGAGACTGACCGATTCCTGGTGTCCTTTGATCTGCATTACGCATCCAGTCATACCCAGCCTTGACCTTTGCATTTCCCTGAGTCGGTGAACTCCCCTCTGCTCAGCCCTGCTGGTCTTGGGCTTCTTCTCATTTGGAACTCAGAGAGCGCCAACCGATTCATCCACCCAGAAAGTGGACTTTCCTAATACTGTGTTGTCAACCCAGTGCTTTAAGTCCACACCTTCTAGAACAAAGTACTTTTCTTCCCCAAACGCCAACCACAAATGCTATGTTGTTCTTCCTTGTCTTCTCCCTTAGAGAGTAGGAAAGTAGTCAAGGACCTAACATGCGGTCTTGAAAGTCTTGCCTTTGTACTTGTCCTCTGAGCAGCATTTTCGTGCTCAGAAGGAATGGAGAGCCTAGTTCTCCTGAACTTTATAAAACAGAACTCTAGAGACCAAACTGAGGGTTAGCAGAGGGGAGGTGAGTAGGAGATGGGTGAAATAAGTGGTGGGGACCAAGGTGCATGCTTGTCGTGATGAGCCCAGGGTGATGTACGGAAGTGTCGAATCACAGCATTGTACACCTGAGGCTAACATCACACTGAACTATACGGGCATTTAAATAGAAACTTTAAAAATATATGTCTAATAATAATAATAATAATAATAAAAACAGACCCCTGGGTCCAGTGTGATGTTGGTGATGAAGGGCCTTTATTCTTGGGGGAAACTTGGTCTAGGTCTTCCTCGGAATTGCCAGCATTCCCCAACACCCCCCCTCCCCCGGAACAGCCCGAGATTTGGCCGCACGATGAGCTTGGAGGTTGTTGGAGACACAGCAACAAGAAAGCATTTTCAGAGAGAAGACAAACTCGGGAGGGTTTTCAGTACTAGAGGTGTGGCATGGATTTTGAACAAGCTTACATACTCTGGAAGCACCGGGGGTTATAGCGCTGTCTGTGGAGCCGGGAAGCTGGAGAGGCAGAGAGGCAAAGCAGGCAGGATATTGTAGATAGTGAAGCAACTTTCAACCGGAAAATGTAGCAACTCTGGAAAAACAGAACTGATACTTCCTTGTCTACTTTTACTGTGTGAGCACTTTGAATGTGTGTGTGTGGAACCCAGTTGGAAAATCCAGTGGTCAGATGGTCCTCTCGGGTTACTAAGCTGGAGGACATTATTTGTGCACTGGTATCAGCAGGCCCTCCGTGTGGGACCCCGAAGCAGACTGGCGGCTGGGTGCGCTGGCCGTGAGTGGCCTCCTCTGGGAGGAGGGCAGGAGGTGCAATGGTCACCTGCCGGGAACGTGGCAGGGTGACTCAGAGTGTGGACGTTTCCTCCCTTTGCTTCCTGTAGATGCCTGGACCTCAAATGGAGAAGAAAAAAGGGCCGACACTGGTCGCTGGGTTTCTAAGTAAGGCGGCCTGAGGTTCCCTAAGCAA
Organism: Helogale parvula; assembly: GCA_004023845.1. Classification (NCBI taxonomy): domain Eukaryota; kingdom Metazoa; phylum Chordata; class Mammalia; order Carnivora; family Herpestidae; genus Helogale; species Helogale parvula. Next base: position 97,422 of record PJEM01004635.1, on the reverse strand, counting down.
ATGCCTTTGTGGACAAAACCCAGCCTGCTGATCAGTGGTTCTGACGTCCTTTAGGCTCCCCCTCCCCCTTGGCTTTGCCTGGCTGGTGTATAGATACAGGGCTTTGTTCTCTGGAACTTCTTGTGTGTTTCCCAAGAATCCCAAATTCCTCAGCGCATATCTGAGACTATGTTTCCATTCCTTTTCTGTTAACTTTTTCTTAAAAATCACATGAAGAATTCATGCCTATTATAGAATCGGGAGAAAGTTCAGAAAAGCAAAACACAGAAACAGGAATAATCCCAGGGGTCATCTTCATTTGCATTTTGTTACATGTGTTTCCAGTGTTGTGCGTTTATTGCTGGGCAATCTTTTTTTTTTCTTTTAACTGAGTATGTTCCGGACATCTTTCCATGTTAATAAATACACATCTAGACAATCATTTGAAAGGTTGGCTGCAGTGTGTCCTGTCGTATGGATGTATATGATTGATCTTCCCAGTCTCTGTTGTTGAGTGAGAAAGTGGTGTCTGTTTTTCCTGTCAGGTAACATCCTTATGGTTATGTTTGCCCACATCTTTGGATGTTTCTCATAAACTCCTTGGCTTGGAGTTTTGGGGCAAGTTGTGATTGTTCTTGAGGCTTTTATGCCCTTCGCCACATTGCCCTACAGGTAATTTGTGCCAGGTTACAAGCGCCCATGTCTTAAGCACCAGCTTTGTAGGCAAGAATGATAATTCCATCCAGCTTGGACCCAGTGTGCAATGAACCACACAGACTCGCTTTCTTATTCAGCCTACTTACTTCTTCCGTAAGGTTTTACTTCTCATTATCCTGATATGTTGAGAACTTTCTGGAAAATGGAGATATCTTGTCCCTCCATGCATGTAATCGATATTTGCTCAACACCAACCATGTGCTTAGACTGGAGGCTCAGCAGAGCAGTGAACAGGACCCAGACCCTGTCCTCAAGGAAATTGCAACCTAATGGTATTAATTATGACTGGAATTTCACATATATAATAGCCAACTTACACAGAGTAATTTTAAAATCCCTCACGATGTGTATTACCTCATTTAAATCCACAACAGTGAGACAGAGCGGGAGCAGGTGAGGGGCAGAGAGAGAGGGAGACACAGAATTGGAAGCAGGCTGCAGTCCTGAGCTGTCAGCACAGAGCCCGACGTGGGGCTCGAACCCACGGACTGTGCAGTCATGACCTGAGCTGAAATCAGATGCTTAACCGACTGAGCCACCCAGGCGCCCCCTCCACTCACTCATTTTTATCCCAGAAATAAACTTTTGTCAATTTCACTGTCATCACGCATTCCCCACACAGAGGTATACGTAAAGTAAATGGGACAGTGGCTTTCTGACCCTCCGGTGTTGCTGATGTCAGTTTCCAAGAGCAGGCGCTCATCTCTGACTCTGATTTTGTCAAATTGGGAAAACCTAAGATGTGGAGGGGTCATTGTAGAGGGAAGAGGACATTTTTGTTTCTGTTCATGAACAAATTTGTGTCCTTTTATTAGATAAGAGTTTTAAAATTAATAGTATCCAGGGCACCTTGGTGGCTCAGTCGGTTAAGCATCTGACTTCAGCTCAGGTCATGATCTCACCATTTGTAAGTTTGAGCCCCATGTTGGACTCTGTGCCGACAGCTCAGAGCCTGGAGCCTGCTTCAGATTCTGTGTCTCCATCTGTTTCTTTGCTCCTCCCCCATGTGCACTCTGTCTCTCTGTCTCTCAAAAAGAATAAATGTTAAATTTTTTAAAAATTAAATTAAACTAAATTAAGTTAATAATATCCTCTTCTTTTGGATACCAGAACAAAGAGCTAATCTGGCGGCTGACTCCAGTGGCTTCCTGTGGCTTAGATTTTATAATTCAGTGTTTTCCAATCCAGACCCCTCATTCATTCATTTTTGTTTTGATGAGTAAATTGGAAATTGGGATTTTATCATAAGCTTCCTCATTAAGTGTGGAATAAAAGATCAATAAATGGAAGGAGAACTGAAAAACAACCACTGGACAGGCAGGCTGAAGGCAAAGGGGATAAAATTCCTTCCTCAGTCACCTACTCCAGTTTAGACACCTGCCTGGCTACTTTTCACCCGTGGCAGCTGCTTTTCTGCCTCCACACACCAGGTGTGTGCTCACCCGTCTGGCATGGCTCTGGGCGGCCGGAAGAAGCCAGCTGACCATCGCTTCGGCTTCTGCAGCTAATAGTCCTTTTTTTGTAATTGCTTACTTATTTTTTTTTAAGTCCATTCATTTATTTTGAGACAGAGAGAGCGGGCGCACACAGGGGAGGGGCAGAGAGAATCCCAAGCAGGCTCTGCATTTTCAGCACAGCCCCAACATGGGGCTCGAACTCGTGAACTGTGAGATCATGACCTGAGCCGAAATCAAGAGTTGGCCACTTAACCAACTGAGCCACCCGGGTGCCCCAATTGTTTACTTATTTTTGAGAGAAAGAGAGAGCGAGCAGGGAAAGGGGAGAGAGAGAGGGGGAGACAGAGGATCTGAAGCAGGCTCTGAGCTGACAGCAAAGAACCTGATGCAGGCTCGAACCCACAAACCATGAGATCATGACCTGAACCGATGTCTGACACTTAACCGATTGAGCCCCCCTGGTGCCCTATCTTCAGTTAATATTCTTAGGCAGGGCTGCAGACCTCTGTTGGTAGCAAGGTCATGTGAACACATCTGCTCTTCCTGTAGTGTGCAAGGGAACCTACTGGAAGTAGGCATGAGTGGGCACGGTTACTAAGTATTCCTCTTGGAGAGTTCAAGCCCCACCACTCGAAGACTGTAGCAGGGACAAGAGCGAGGAGACCCACTGAGCTTGCCCTAGGACACGAGCCCGACTTGGTGCGATGCTCCTCTGAGATGCCACCTTCCCATACCCGCGATGGTATGTCTGCGCGTCCCTCTGCACTTGAGTGTCGTGCAAACTTTCTGCTCGTGTCCCGGTCGCTGACTGTCTGCCTAGTGTTTTAGGGCTGGTTGTGTGAGATTTTGATGTGTGATGCCTGGGGAGAATGGAGGAGGCTCTCTGACCCTGTTTAAAGGCAGGGAAATGAGCTACTGGGCTGGAGGCGAGTGAGCCCGAGGTCTTTCATCAGGGTGAGCTCCCTCCCATTCTGTCTAACCCCTGACCCCCGCTGCGGCTTCCACACCCGCCTGGGGCCACAGTAGGTCGTGCTGATCACCAGATCTAGAAGCTCACCAGGGAGTCACCTGTGAGCACACGCTTTGATGGCGTGGGGTTAAAATCTTTACATGGGGCGCCTGGGTGGCTCAGTCGGTTAAGCGTCCAGCTTCAGCTCAGGTCTTGATCTCACAGTTTGTGGGTTCGAGCCCCGCGTCAGGCTCTGTGCTGACAGCTCAGAGCCCGGAGCCTGTCTTTGGATCCTGTGTTTCCCTCTCTCTCTGACCCTCCCCTGCTCATGCTGTCTCTCTCTCTCTCTCTCGAAAATAAGTAAAAACATTAAAAAAAATTTTTTTTTAATCTTTACAGAGCCTTAGACGGTTTGTTTTCGGGATTAAAGGGGCGGAGAAATCGTATTAAAATGACTTCTTGGCATTTTTCTCCCTCCTCTCATTTACTAGTCATTCTGGAACATCAGATAGCAGGTCAAACATAATGAAAGTTCACGGTCTGTTTCTCTGATTCATTTTAATCTATCCTTAAGAAAAGGGGATTCTTTTCCTTCCGCAAAGTAGACAGCGTTGCTTCCCAGCCGTTTCCTTTGCAAATGGCTGTTCCATCTTTATTTTCACGGACCATACAAACATGGCAAAAATATTGGGGGCAGAGGTTTGTTTTTAACATGTAGGAGGAAGTTTCAGAGAATTTAGGAAGATGGAGAGTCAGCAAGAAGCAGAGAAGTCGAATGTTATAGTCCAAGTTCAGGGCACTTTTTCATTCAATACTATTTTTTTTTAGCGGGTCTACGGCCTTATCATTCTAATTCCTTGCTTCCCAAAGGGTAGTGTGCAGACCAGAAGATTAGGCATCACTTGGGAATTATTCAGGAAAGTCTTGGATACTCTAACTTGACATTAACAAAAAAGAGATTGCGTTGACTGTCAAGCTTGTAGGAAGAGAACGCAAATTTCCTTTGCTTCCTCGACTTAATGGTCCCAGAAAGCTCTCAGCATCTGTAAGGCTTCAACCTCACTAGCTCAGATTTCCCAGGTGGTGTCTAAGACAGGGTCTCAGTTCATCTGCAAAGTACCTTTAAACTTTCCTTGGAATCCTCAGAAGGTCACCCACATGTTCCTTGGAGCAGATTTTCCTCCCTGACTGTTGCCTGGCACGCACTGCCTGCTGGGGTGTTTCATGCACCCCCAAATCGCCTCCCATGGGCAGACATACTCAAGGGCCATGTTTCTTTCAATATTCACCACATCAAGACTCCACTAGGATGTCAGAATGGACACTAGGATGGACAGAATGGGTGGAGAGGAGTGTGAGATACAGACTTCCGGTTATGGAATGAATGAGTCATGGGAAGGAAAGGCACAGCGTGAGGGATGTGGTCAATGGTACGGTTGTAGCTGTTTGGTGACAGGTGGTGGCTACTCTTGTGTGAGGACAGCATAATGTATAAACTTGCTGAGTCACTATGTTGTACACCTGAAACTAATGTAACGTCATATGTCAACTATACTAAAAAAAAAAAAAGACCATTTTCTTTAAAAAAAAAGGGGGGGGAGGAACACATAGGTGGCTCAGCTAAGTGTCCAAGTTCAGCTCAGATCATGATCTCATGGTTCATGGGCTCGAGCCCTGTGTCAGACTCTGTGCTGACAGCTCAGAGCCTGGAGCCTGCTTCGGATTCAGTGCCTCCCTCTCTCTCTGCCCCACCCCTGCTCCCACTCTATCTCTGTGTGTGTGTGTGTCTGTCTCTCTCAAAAATAAATACACATTAAAACAAAACAAAACAAAAAACAAATCCCTCAAATATTTAAAAAAAAAAAACGAAGAGTCTGCTGGGTCCTGAGCAGAGATGGGGAGGTACCACTTCCTGCATTTGCGGACATAGCCTTGCGTGTACCTAATATAACTCCCAGCCCTACTCTCCCCAGATCTAAGATGTCTCCAAGGCCACTATGTTTTTTAATTTTTAATGTTTATTTATTTGTTTTGTTTTGTTTTTCCTTTTTTTATATATAGTTTATTGTCAAGTTGGTTTCCATATAACACCCAGTGCTCTTCCCCACAAGTGCCCTCCTCCATGACCTGAGCTGAAATCAAGAGTTGGATGCTTAACTGACTGAGCCACCCAGGCACCACCAGAGTCCAGATCTCTAATTCCTATCTGAGTATATTTCTGGCTACACGCCATTCTTCCCTCTTAAGATTCCTTACACATCTCAACTTCTTTAATGCTATATCTACCCCAAGGTGAATTCATGGGAAAATGGAGAAAAATAGGGTAGGACTTGAATGATTTACTATCTGGAAACTACCATGAAGTAAATTAATCCTGTTAAGGGTAAACTGTCTACTTATACTTAGACTTAACCAGTTGAATCCTTTCAGCCACAAATAGGTATAGCTCTTTCAGAATATATTAGTAGAGTTCCAATCTATTCTCCACTTAAACTTTGACCTTATCTGAGAGCCATCTCAACTGTATCTTCTCTAGGACATAGGTTAGAAATTTATTTATTCTTTGGGTCAAATGGAATGAAACAGTGACTGACTATTGAGATGTCATATTTAATCGATAGAAAGAGCAGAGCCATTTGTGAAAAACAAGCAAGCAAACAAACAAACACCTCTTTCAGAGATATCCTGAACACACACTGGCCTGGGATTGTGAGGAGATACTTTCTGTGAGAGGTAGTTCCATTCATGGTCCAAGATGAGCTTCCTGAGGTCTCACTCTCTGGTGCCAACTGGCCAACCCTTGCAGAGCCAGCTTCTGCATCCATGAAATAGGGATGTTTCCATCACTGTCTCCCTCCAGTCCCTTCAGGTCTGTTACGGGGACCATCAGCAAGAGCTACAAGACTTAAAATACAACATACCAGGACACCAAGGGGGCTCAGTCGGTTAAGCATCTGACTCTTGGTTTTGGCTCAGTTCATGATCTCACGGTTCATGAGTTTGAGCCATGAGTCAGGCTCTGCATTCACAGCATGGAGCCTGCTTGGGACTCTCTCTCTCCTTTTCTCTCTACTCCTCTGCCGCTTGCTTTCTGTCTCTTTCTTTCTCAAAATAAAGAAATAAACACTAAATTAAAAAAAAAAAAAGACAAATAGGGGAGCCCTACAGCATTTTGTTAGCGCCAGGAGTTTCAGCTGGACCTTCTGTAAGGAGTGTCTTTTGTTTTCATCATGAGATCCTTTCAACCTTACCTGCGTGGGTGCCAACGAATGACCCTTGAGGGGCGAGGGGGACCTGGGTAACTTGAGAATGAGGACTAGTGCCAGGAAAACCAAACAGCTTATTAGAGTTGTGGACCTTTAGCCCCTCATCCCCTCCCCACCCTACACTCCAGGGAAGGAGGCGGAAATCAATCACCAATAATTCAGTCAATCATGCCTATGTAATGAAACCACCATGAAAGTCTCTGAAAAGACGGGGTTTAGAAAGCTCCAAGGGGGCACTGGTCAACCCACTTTCAGCAATTTAAGTTCATAAGTTTTATTAAACTTATTTTTGTTAACAAAACTTTGTTGCCCAGCATCCATCATCTATTTTTCCTTTCTTCTGAGAACAGCTTGTTGATTTTTCCAGAGAGCATAATCCCTTCCTCCCTTTCAGACTGTGGGAGGAGCTGACCCACCCCTGCTTACATGGTGGCCAGTCAACAGATTCCATCCTTTAAAAAACATGTTTCAGGAGTGGGCACATGAAATAACTTAGTTTAATAAACCCAGTCTTTGGATTTTTGCCTGACATTGCCAAAGAAAGTTCTCTTTCCTTCGAGACTGCTAAGCTGAATGGGTGTAAACCAAGACTTGTGGCGGCCATCTTGCGTCCATGGGGGTGATGTTGTCTGAGTGGAGGCAGGATAAGAGAAAGTTGGAGGGAGCACGGGGAGAGAGGGAGGGACAGAGAGAGGAAAAGAGGTGGCGAGCGGAGACTTTCTACTACAGGAGCCAATAGATGTCCTTTTCTTCTTTAGCCAGTTCAAGTTGGGTGTCTGTCACTGAAGCCAATATGTCCTTCTTAGCATTTCCAAATTGCCCTTCCACTCTGGTCCCAGATGGCCTGGGAGGAGCGTGGACAAAGCTCTTAGAGCTCTCTGCTGGAATTACTTGGGCTCCGGAGATTGAATTTAAGTCCTGGCCCCCCCACCCCATTTACTAATAATGCTCAGGGACGAGCCATATAATTGCCTATGAAGCATGGATAAAAATACCTCCCCTGCCTACCTCACAGGTCACTGCAATAGCAGAATGAAATGCTCACTCAGCCGCATGAACGTGTTAAAATGGTAGCGAGGAACGGAGGAGAAAATCACTGATGACTCCTGGTGTCGTCTCTGTGCGAGGGACAATGCCAGGGACTCCACATACCTGACTGTCTTTTATCTCTACAACAGCCCTGTGAGGCAGGCTGTGGCAAGCGGTCCCACATACAGCACTGAGCACATTTCCTGGTTTGGAGCAGTTGCTCAGTATATATCAGTTTCCTGTTGTAACTGTGCACTGGCTTAGGGACCCAGGATAAATCACATCTACAGTTCTCAAGTTTCTGTAGCTGTAATGGAGGGGCTTGAACTAAATAATATTCAGTATTCCAGGCAGCCTTAATTAAGATAGGATTTTTGAACTTGGCACTTGGAAAATGGGCTTTATGGTCAGACAAGTTCGGGACAAGCTGGAATCAAAGTTAAACAAGTCTTCTGTGCAAAGTCATGTAACAAATCAGTAGCCCACCTAGGAAATTCGGGATATACTATATCTTGATAGGGGTTTGGGCTACACAAGTGCATGCGTTTGTTAAAACACATGACCTAGAGGCATAATATTTGCGCATTTCATAGTACATACATTTTACGTGGGAAGGAAAGGTTTGTAAAAAAAGAAACTGAGCTCTAGTTAACCCTATGTGTGCTGAAATATTTGGGGAGAAGTATACTGAGGCCCGTAAGTTCCTTTGAAATGCACCAGAATTAGCTGGAATAATGGGTGAAGACGGGGTGGACAGATGGATAGATGAGATACAGAAAGTATAGTTCAATGATCATGCCGGAATCCAGGTGGAGGGGTGCCCAGTGTTCACTGCGAAGCGCTTTCTACTGTGTGGCATGTTTGAGATCTTTCAAAATAAAATGTTAGTTTCATAACAAAACGTGAGAGAGAACAACCCCTCGCCAAGCCCAGTTTCCTGTCCTGAGCCTCATCTCTGACCTTATCTCTCTGACCAGCCCACCAGCTTTGCTCTGGGCTCCCGGAAGAAGACCTGCTGCCTACGGGTCTGAGCCCTCAGCCTGAAAGGAGACAGGCACACCGTTAACTGTGGTGATCGATTCTCCTTCCCAAGCAGAGATCTCACCCTTTTTCTTAGCAGGGGGAGCCGGTTTTCTCCAGCTCAATCCCTTCACCCTAGCAAGAAGCCCTCTCTCTGCCTTAGCTGTCACAGCCTCGTTCCCCACCGCTCCCTTGGCTTTGGTGGCTCCTCAGTCCCCCAACAGCCACTCTTGTCACCGTTGCCCCCACTCTGTCACCTTCCCCTGTGGCCTGGCTTTGTGGGCCCCGCAAGCCCCAGAGACGCTGAAGCGTCCCCCTCTGCCTTCCCTTTCACAGTGTGATCTGGGGACAAGTCCAGGGGTTTAAGCAGACGTCTCTACTTATGGTTTTAGTTCAGGCCCATCCATTCTGCTACCTGCTATGTCCTAAACTCTGATCTCAGCCCTCTTTTGAAGGACAATTATGCCAGCTATTTGCCAATCCTTTTCTTTTTAAAAAAATTTTTTTCAGGTTAATTTATTTTTGAGAGACAGAGAGACAGAGCATGAGCGGGGGAAGAGCAGAGAGAGAGGGAGACACAGAATCCGAAGCAGGCTCCAGGCTCTGAGCTGTCAGCACAGAGCCCAACGGGGGTTCGAACCCAGGAACTGCAAGATCATGACCTGAGCTGAAGTCAGACGCTTAACCGGCTGAGCAACCCAGGCATCCCTGCCCATGCTTTTCTTAAGGCTAAGCACTTTGCGTGTCTTTCCATAGCTCACTGCAGTTTTCACAAGACAGACGGGAAGACAGGTGTCACTCAGCTTTCACAGATGGAGAATCTGGGAGGCCGTGCACATCTATTGAGCTCCTACTGTATGCACTCGCTCGCTGTTTCCACATACCCTGTCCCACTTTTAAAGCGCACAACCTCCTCATGAGGCATTTATGACATGCGTGCCATGGGACCGCTTTTGCAAGTGGGGAAACTGAGGTCCAGAGAATATTTGTTTAGGCTCAGTGGCCAGAAGGCACCAGGAGCGCAGTCCCACGGAATATCAGAACGGCTGGGGGCAGGGAGCGGCGCATCTTAGCTTCCTAGCCCAGTTGATGGCACCGAGTCCCGGAGAGCGGGCGGGAGCTCCATGGAAGAGCTTAGAATTCGAACTCAGGTCTACATTGTCTGACTCCATTTAGAAACTGCGGAGCCCCATATAGACAGAGGCATATGGAGAAGCTGGAGTGTCTCACGCCCACGGGGGAGCTGTATGCCACTCTGGGCTGGCCTTGCAGTTTTTAAATCTGGCAGGAGCCGAACGCCCAGTTGTCTTCAAAGTTTAGCCACTCACAGCCTGCGAGGCGCTCGGGCAGCCCAGATGGCATCGGTCTTCCTGGGGCAACAATCGCCTCACGTGCCAGGAGGCTTTGAAAGCCAAGGGCAGAATCAATCACTACAATATAAACATTGAAATGAATAGCGAATGGAAACAAACATGGCAGACCCCGCAGTGGCGGGGCACCCGGACCTGCTTTTACAGCCCCGCCTCCTCACCGCCTGATTCGGTTTGATTGGGTTTGAGGGTGAAGGGGGCTTGGGGGTGCTGAGGCCCAGTTTTCTGACTGATGCGGGGTGCATCGGGTCTAGGCCAACAGCATAAGCTGGCTTATCCGAAAGCCTCTGGATATGGCTGTTCACACCCAAACGATGCAGACAGAAGGGCGCTTGCTTCTGAGCTGGCACTTAGCTCCCTCTCCCAATCAAGTTGGCAGCTAGGTCTGAGGTTTGTTTGCATATTTAGTTGCTTGTGAATCTGGAAAAATCACTCAGTCCTCTAACATGTGGGCTCCTGTCATCCAAGGTGAACCGTACGGGTTGAACCGCCCCGTGTACAGGTGGCTTGCATGTATGAATGGTAAGTAGCAAGCCTAGACGGACGTGAACCTCACTTGAACTCCTAATCAGCAGAGCTCTCACTGGTCACTTAAAAGGGACAGTATTTAAGTGTATTTCTCTCTTTATTTAAAGAGAGCGAGTGGGGAAGGGGCAGAGAGAGGAGGAAGAGGGAGAATCCCAAGCTCCATCCCATGAACCCAGAGATCATGACCTGAGCCTCGACCAAGAGTTGGATGCTTAACTGACTGAGCCACCCAGGCGCCCCAGAACAGTATTGATTTGGCCACAGTGGACCCTGGATGGGGCCGCCGATGTCCCATATGTGACATTATATAAGACAAAGTGAGCCACACTTTGGTAGAGGCTCTGCGTTCTGACAACCTGAGGCTAAATATTATTGGGTCGCCTGGGCCGGCTCATTCCTCAGTGCACTGAAGGGTTGGGTGTCCTCACAGCTGGTCCTAGAGCAGACTATTCCCAGGCAAGGCGATCTTGTAGCTTAACATCCAGACTAGGTCTGTTTGGGGAGGGAAAGGGCGCTATTAATAATCACACCGGCACATCAGGTGTGAACCAGGACTGACCATGTTTCTTAGGACACGTGAGTGAAATAAGAGAAAATACTGCGTCCCTGGCCTCTGAGGCACCAGAGGCCTGAAACATGTGCCTCCCACACTGGCAGCAGGCTGGGCACCGAGAGGGAGAGCGACGGGAGGGATGCTGGGGGCCGACCGGGGTCTCCCTGAATTGTATACCTGCAGTCTATGACCTCTGAGGGTAAGGCGCAGGTTCCTTAAATGTTACTGCCTGGGCATTTGTGTGTGAGCGAGCACAGAAAACACATTGGGAAGGGAGTGTCCCCTCCCTTGAGGGCTGAGGGGTAGGAACAGTAGGGGCGGCATGAGGGGGTGTCTCCAGCAGAGCTCCGCTGTGCACAGTGCCACAGCAGCCTCCTGGAGGCGGCAGGACACGGGACAGCAGGATGACAGCACCAGGCAGGGACCGAGAGCAGGGGCCACGTGGGGGGCAGGGGGAGGGGCCCAGCCTGCCTGCTAATAAGGACTTTGTACCCTCTGTGCATCCTGGTGCTTGACTGCCTCCCCAAGCCCACCTCCACACTTTCCCGTCTAAGTTATCTTCACAGGGTATGTACGGGCTTTGCAATCACAAGTGAAGATGTTTTTAGATTCTGTTGCTGTTCTGTTCCTTGTGTGGATTCTCATGCCTGGGGAGATAACGGATGGCTTTGGAAGGCAGGCTGAGCTCCCGGCTCCCTGGCTCTCTGTGCACACCTCCAGGCTGGCATTTGAGTTCTGAATTGTAATTGCTTGTCGCTTCTCCGTCTTACCCACTCTCTCTAATAACAGCAACTTGAGGTTGTCGCATCCTCAGTGCCCAACACTGTGCCTGGCCAAAAGTAGGCCTCCAGGACGTCTTCGAGCAAATGATGGCAAGGGATGGCAATGATCTGGGTTGTGAAACAGAGGTCAGGATAGAGCCACCATGCTCTGCAAGGTTCTCCAAGATAATATAAAACCTCTATTCTTGCTTTCCCCCATTGCTTTCAATTTGATTTCGTTGATCTGTTTTCTATGCTACACAGAGAAAAAAAAGCAACCTTACTATTGTGGCTTCAAAATGACTATGGCAGGGGCGCCTGGGTGGCTCCATTGGTTAAGCGTCTTACTTGGGCTCAGGTCATGATCTCACGTCGGTGAGTTCAAGTGCTTATAGCTCAGAGCCTGAAGCCTGCTTCAGATTCCGTGTCTCCCTCTCTCTCTCTGCTCCTTCCCTGCTCACACTCTGTTTCTCTATCAAAAATTAAATTTAAAGAATTTTTTTTTAATTGTCATTATTGCTTTGGAGTTCTGAAGTTATTTCCTATTGTAATCTGAAAGTGTGTTTCCCTCATTTAATTTGGCTTGCAATTTTCCTTAGAAAATTTTCCCTGTGTTAAGAGAAATCACATGATATACCGAGTCATATGTCCTGCAGGTTATAATCATTCAATAAATGTTGCTTAAAGAAAAAAAATTCCTACTTACAAAGGCTGGATAAAGCTTTTTAAAAAAAATAAAGATCAGAGAAGTTGTGACAGATATAAATATATGCATTTATTCTTCCAGCCTTTATATCTGAGCAGTTTTTTGTTTGTTATTTATGTATTTATTTAATCTTTCTATAATTTATTTATTTTTTATAATTTACACCCCAGTTAGCATATAGTGCAACAGTGATCTCAGGAGTAGATTCCTTAAGCCCCTTACCCATTCACCCCATCCCCCCTCCCACAACCTCTCCAGTAACCCTCTGTTTGCTCCCTATATTTAAAAGTCTTTTATGTTTTGTCCCTCTCCCTGTTTTTATATTACTTTTGCTTCTATATTTATATATATATATATGCTTCTAATCTAATATTACTATATTACTTCCCCCATGTTCATCTGTTTAGTATCTTAAAGTCCTCATATGAGTGAAGTCATATATTTGTCTTTCTCTAATTTTGCTTAGCATGATACCCTCTGGTTCCATCCACGCGGTTGCAAATGGCAAGATTTCATTCTTTTTGATTGTTGAGTAATATTCCATTGTGTGTGTGTATATATATATATATATATATATATATATACACACACATCTTCTTTTTCCATTCATCAGTCGATGGACATTTGGGCTCTTTCTATACTTTGGCATTGTTGATAGTGCTGCTATGAACTTAGGGGTACATGTGTCCCTTTGAAACCCTTGAGGAATCCCTACACTGTTTTCCAGAGTGGCTGCACCAGTTTGCATTCCCAGCAGCAGTGCAAAAGAGATCCTCTTTCTCCACATCTTTGCCAGCATCTGTTGTTGCCTGAGTTGTTAATGTTAGCCATTCTGACAGGTGTGAGGTGGTATCTCAATATGGTTTTGATTTGTATTTCCCGGATGATGAGTGATGAGCATTTTTTCGTGTGTCGGTTGGCCATCTGGATGTCTTCTTTGGAGAAGTGTCTGTTCATGACTTTTGCCCATGTCTTCACTGGATTATTTGTTTTTTGGGTGTTGAGACTGATAAGTTCTCTATAGACCTTGGATACTAAGCCTTTATCTCATGTGGCATTTGCAAATATCTTCTCCCATTCTGTAGCTTGCCTTTTAGTTTTATTGTTTCCTTTCCCTGTGCAGAAGCTTTTTATTTTGATGAGGTCCCAATAATTCATTTCTGCCTTGGTTTCCCTTGCCTCCGGAGATGTGTTGAGTAAGCATTTGCTGTGGCCGAGTGAACATTTTTTTTTACAAATTGCCTGGTAAGTAACAGGTGGATAAATTCAAAGGTTACAATGAAAACTTTACTTTTAAATATTTAAAAAATTTTTTTCTTTTAACATTCTTATTTGAAGAATGATGAGGAGAAAATGAAAGGAATAGTCATCCCAAGTTTGCCACATTTTTGAGAATTATAACCACCCCATTATCACCACCACAATCTAGTCACTGTTATTAACATGTGCATGCACACACGCGCACACACACTTATCCATGCTCACTCACATACTCACACACACACATACACCCGCTGTCACTCGCATACTCATACAAACACTCATATACTCTCACCCACATCTGCACACTCACACAAACACACACACTCACACAGTGTGCATACACACACACACACACTCATTCATATATATTTCTTCACAGAACCTTCCATCTTCCTCCTCCAGTTTCCTATTTTCTTAATGTCAGGTCTTCCCCTTTTTGTTGGAGCATCTTTTCCAGTTGCTGTCAACATTTCTGTATCCTTATGTTTTAGATCTGTTACTTTTATTTTATTTTTTTGAGGGAGGAGGGGCAGAGGGACAGAGAGAAAGAATCTCAAGCAGACTCCTCACTGACAATGTGGGGCTTGATCCCATGACCCTGGGTTCATGACCTGAGCCAAAATCTAGAGTCGAATGCTCAACCCACTGAGCCGCCCAGGCGCCCCTAGCTAGATGTGTTACTTTTAAATAGCACATATTCAGGGTTTGTTTTTTGATCTAGATTGGCAATCTTAGTCTTTTATCTACATTTAATCTAATTTTCTACATTGTGTTTAAATCTACTTTTTTTATTTCCCAGCTATTCTGTTTTTTTCCTCTCTTTCTTTTTGATTTCATTGATTTTACTAGCTTGAAAATTTTCTTTCCTATATGCTTGGAAGTTGCACACTTCATTTCTTTTTTTCTTGGTGATTATTCTAGAAATTATAGTATGCATCCTTGACTTATTAAATGTTACTTAATACCTTTACCTTCCTCCCAGACAGCACAAAAACTTCAGTATTAATTATAATCTTCCCAAATTTCATGCTTTTATTGCTATTTATTTCATTTATCTTTATATTTAGACAACTTAAGTCATAATAGTTATTATTCTACATGGTCAACATTCATTTAGATGTATTCACTTATTTACTATTTTCTTTGCTCTCCTTTTTCTCCCCTCAACTATACTTTCTTCCCATGATCATTTTTCTTATGTCTGAAGTGCCTTCTCTATGATGGACGTTAGTGGAGATCTACAGAAGGCAAACTTCTGTGCTTTTACTTATCCAGCAGTGTCTTTATGTTGTCTTCATTTTTGAAGCATATAATTTTGCTGAGTTTAGAATTCTAGGTGGGTGGTTATTTTCTTTCAATACATTGAAGATAACATTCCCTTGTGTTCTGGCTTTTTATTTTATTTTGTGATATTAAGATGTCAGCTGTCACTCTGTCACTCCTTTGAAAGCAACCCTTTTTCTAGCTTCTTTTAAGATTTTTCTCTTTCATGGGGTGCCTGGGTGGCTCAGTAGGTTACGGGTCCACCTTCGGCTCAGGTCATGATTTCCGGGTTTGTGAGTTCAAGCCCTGCCTGGGGCTCTGCACCAACAGTGCAGAGCCTGCTTTGGATTCTCTGTCCCCCTCTCTCGGCCCCTGCCTTGCTCTCTCTCCTGCTCTCTCTCAAAAATAAATAACATTAAAAAAAAAAAAAGATGTTTCTCTTTCCCTCTGTGTCGTGTCCCGCCCCGGCCGCTCCGGCCCGCGGGGCGGTGAGTCCTCGTAGGTTCTTTTCCTGAGGGAGGGAGAGAAAAACAGGGGCGACGGGAGAGGGAGACGCAGCGAATAAAGACGCAACTTATGGTTTTGCGATCAGGCAAGAGAGAGAGAGTTTATTCAGAAAACTGTCTCTTATAAAGGCTTTCAGGGCGGGACAAACAAGGTAGCTGACGTAGGTCGGTTGCTAGGAAACAGGGTTAAGAGATTAAGACTGGAGTGAAAGAGGAACCGGACTAAATTGTTTTAGCACAGTGCCTGAGGGACCGATACCACCCTGCCTGCAGGCGGTTGATCTTTGGTCTTTTGGCTTCTCTGACAGGGAGTGGCGCTCCCCTGCCTATTTTGCAACTCCCATCAGGGAGTGACAAATCTGGCTAGCAAAATGGCCAGGCAGCTGAGATCTTAGCTGCTCCCTGCACTTCTGCTTTTATTGCAAACCAATGTGTGAATTTCTTTATATTTGTCGCAGGAATTTATTGGGCTCCCAAATTTGTGAGTTGCTGTCTTTCATCAATTCTTGAAAATTCTTAGTAATTTTTTTTTTTTTTAGATTATTGCTTTTACCCTATTCCTCTCTACTGTCCACTGTGGTCGGATTGGAGAACATATGTCTCCAAGATCTGATGTATATATGTTAGAGCTTTTTTCTATGCCAAATCATGGCCCATAGGTAAGTCATCTATTTTTGTAAACAAAGTTTTGAATATAGTCATGCTTATTTATTTATGTCTTGTCTATGGCTTTTTTTTTTTTTTTAAGCTACAATGCCAACTCTGAGTAGCTGCAACCAACATAGTATAGCCTGCCTGGCCCAAAATACTTACTACCTGACCTTTCCAGCACAGGTTTGCCCAAGCTCACATGACGTTTTTTATCCTCTCTTCTGTTTTCTTGCTCATCCTTTTGGCCTTTCTGTAACACATTCTGGATCTCTTCTTCCGACTTATATTCCAGGTTCCTAGTCTAATCTTTGGCTGTATCTGCTGGACCGTTAGACTGTGCATTAAATTCTTAATTATGGTTATTGTATTTTTCAGCTGTAGAATTTCTACTTGCTTCTTTTTCAAATCAAAGTCGCTTTTTTGGTTCCCACATCCCAGCTGAAATTTTCAAGCTTTTCCTTTTTTCTTTTAAGACAGGAAACATGGTTTTGGAGTCTGCCCAATACTCTCACTGTCTGAAGTCAGGATGTCTTTGTGGGTTTGTTTGAAGGGTAACATTCCCCACTGCCGGTTTTCACTCAGAGAGAACTTGCACTTGACATTGCATTTAATTTTTTTTTGGGGGGGGGAGAAATAATTTGAAGCCTAGGGTGAAAATATATACCTCCACAGAGAATGTTCACTTGCTTCTGACACTTGGGATCCCATTAACTGAGGTTCCAGACTTGAGATTCTAAAACACGTGAGAACAGTGTTCCTTCCAGTTTACTCTCTCACACCTGAATGTTTCCAGACTCATCAGTGCATTGGAATCACCAGGGAAGTTTCTAAATCTACTGATGCCTTGTCCCACCTCCAGAGACTGCGACTTCATCAGTCTCTGGTACAGCCTGCACTTTGGAATTTAAAAAAAAATAGTTTATTGTCAAATTGGTTTCCATACAACACCGAGTGCTCTTCCCCACAAGTGCCCTCCTCCATCACCACCACCTCTTTTCCCCCCTCCCTCTTCAGCCCTCAGTTTGTTTTCGGTATTCAATAGTCTCTCAGGTTTTGCGTCCCTCTCTCTTCCCAACTCTCTTTCCCTCTTCCCCTCCCCCTGGTCCTCCATTAGGTTTCTCCTGTTCTCCTGTTAGACCTATGAATGCAAACATATGGTATCTGTCCTTCTCGGCCTGATTTATTTCGCTTAGCATGACACCTCGAGGTCCATCCACTTTCCTACAAATGGCCAGATTTCATTCTTTCTCATTGCCATGTAATACTCCATTGTATATATACACCACATCTTCTTGATCCATTCATCAGGTGATGGACATTTAGGCTCTTTCTGTGATTTGGCTATTGTTGACAGTGCTGCTGTGAACATTGGGGTACGTGTGCCCCTATGCATCAGCACTTTTGTATCTCTTGGATAAATCCCTAGCAGTGCACTTTGGAATTTTTAAAAGCTCTCCTGAAGGGGCACCTGGGTGGCTCAGTCGGTGAAGCATCCAACCTTGGCTCAGGTCATGATCTTCCGGTCATGGGTTTGAGCTCCCCACTGGGCTCTGTGCTGACAGTGCACCAAGACTGCTTGGGATTCTCTCTCTCCCAATCTCTCGCTGCCCCTCCCCTGCTCATGCGCTCGTGCGCTCTCTCTCTATCTCTCAAAGAGAAACAAATAAACATTAAGATAAATAAATAAGGACTCACCTGAGATTCTACCGTGCAGGCACATTTGGAAAGCCCTGCTCTAAGAGTAAAGCCCTTCCAGACCTCAGCTTAGTGTGTGGGTATTTATCAGACTCTCCATTTGGCCAGCACTTTTATCTCTTTCGTCCAGTGAGGCTGCTAGATGCCAGCAGTTTCTTCCTGAGCAGAGCAAAAACAGCTTTGAGAGCTTGCTTCTCAGATTATCCAAAATTTTGGCATAGTAGTCCATCACTCTCTTACCAGCTTTTTGATGCTTTGAAGAAAAATTAAAATATAAATATGTTATTTGTATTTATATATTATAATTAATTATAAATGTTAGTATAGTTCTTAAAAAGAATATATTTAATGTTTACAAATGAAAATATACTAATTATAAAATAACTATAAGGATGCATACATACATACTTAAATAATTAAAATTTTATCTTGATATATTGTTTTCCTACAACTCAGTTTTTGTTTTTTGATTTTTTTTTTCGTGAATGTATCCATACTGCTTTCACTCCTGGGAGTGTTTTACCTTGTTATTTCCTTTTTTTGAAAAACATTTATTTATTATTTTTGAGAGACAGAGATAGAGTGCAAGCAGGGGAGGGGCAGAGAGAATGGGAGACATAGAATCCAAAGCAGGCTCCAGGCTCTGAGCTGTCAGCACAGAGCTCGATGTGATGTGGGGTTCGAACCCATGAGTGTGAGATCATGACCTTGGCCACCCAGGAGCCCCTCCCCACAACTGTTCTAGTTGACTTCCCGGGGAGGGTTGATGTGCCTGCCATCAAGAGAATGGAAAGTCCTCTCCTTGCTTTTTAAAAGGAACAAGGGGAGTAGTTTAGAGTTCTCACCCTTCTGAAAATGTCCATTTTATCCATTCCCTGAAATTAAAATTTGGCCAGGATTTGAAATCTAGGCTAATACTTAATTTTCTTTTAAATACTCGAAGGCACTGCCTTATTGGTCTCTACCATTCATTGTAGCTGTGAATAATCCTATTTTTGCCTCATATCTGTTTCCTTGTAAATGGCGTTTTTTGTTGTTGTTGTTCCTTGGAGGAACCATTAGGATCTTCTCTTTTCCTCCGGAACTTGGATATTACAGAACTTAGGTACTTGGGATGGGTCTTATTTCATCCATTTTCTTGGGCATAGAAGAGGCACTTGCAACCTGGAGATTTAGTTTCAGTGCTAGAAATTTTATTGCTGTATTACTTCCTTATTTCCCACCTCTCTGTCTTCTCTCTTCGCTTTTTTAAGAAATCATTTTCATTGGTTGGATGGTGCCTCCTCTTATATTTCATCCTTTCCATTACTTTCCTTTCCTTTCCTAACTTTGAGTGCTGTGTCTTTTTGTGCTAGTTCTTGGAAGGTTTCCTTAGCTTCCTTCTCCAACCTTCCTATTGAATATTGTATTTTGATTAAGTTTTTATTTCCAGAAAAAAATTTTTATCTTGTTCTTTGATTTTTATCCTT
This sequence comes from Helogale parvula, assembly GCA_004023845.1. Classification (NCBI taxonomy): domain Eukaryota; kingdom Metazoa; phylum Chordata; class Mammalia; order Carnivora; family Herpestidae; genus Helogale; species Helogale parvula. Next base: position 78,240 of record PJEM01004635.1, on the reverse strand, counting down.
TTGTATCACCTCTATTTCTGGGTAGAAGGATATAGTTTCTTTGCTTATTTCCTGAGTGTTGCACATCGTCTTCCATTTGTTCTCTAGACATTTCTTTTCTTTTTTCTATTCTTACGTTGGTCTTTCTCTTTCATGCTGGAGGTTGTCACCAACTGGCTGGGGTGATTGGCACTCTGATCCTATCTAAGAGCGAGCCTCTAAAATATTGTTTGGCGGCCCCGAGGGCACGGACAGGATCTGTTGACCTCTGGGCTCCATGTAGGGGTGATTGAGCAGAGAGCTCATTAGAAGGAAGGAAAGAAAGGAAAGAAAAATAAAAAGAAAGACTATGGAAGGAAGGAAGAGGGATGGAAGAAGAAAAGAGAAAAATGGAAGCTTTTTCTTTAGGGCCATTTAGTTTGTAAAAAGAGAGAGAGAAAGAGAGAGAGTCTTCTGATATTCTTCATGCACCAGTCAGCATATGGAGGACAATTTGGGGAAAGGGGACGGTGTAGTTCAACCATTTCTTTTGCAGAATTCCCTGTGCCTCCCATCTGCTGCCTGAGGCTCAGCCTCGCCCATTAAATTAAACAGAGAAGAACTCTTCTTCCATCACTGCTCTGGGAGATCCGTAGCCTGACTGCCCGAGGTGGGGGAAGGGTACGGCTCCACCACAGACGTGCTTTGAACAATGCCTATTTCTAGCTCCTCACTTCGACCCAGCCCTTCCCTGGACCTGCTGTCTCCACAGCTGAGCATCTCAGGTTTCCCTTTGGGGTGACTTGGCTCACTTTTTATTAGTGGTCCTTCCCTTCCAGGTGACGTGGCTCATTGCTTCCTTTTGATGCTAAAATCACTAAAGTCACTCACCTCTCCCCCATCCAGTTCTATCTTCCAACATTACATCTCTTGTCTGCTTCTGTCTTCTTTATCCTCCTAGCCTTTTACAGGTTTCTGCCTTCCTTTTGTTATTGTAGCTGCCTTACTCTCAATGTAGTGGAGTCTCGAGCAGAAGAGGAGACAAGAATCTTCTAACCTAAAACATAACCCAATGAACTCTAGGTGGCCTGTCTATCAAGAACAGTGTTTTTAAGGTTTCACCAGGATTACTTTGGATGTCTAGGTTAAGAACTGTCAATTCTATGTTACTGTGTCTTCCTATTCAAGAACATGGTAAATCTCTCCGTTTATTTTTATTTTGTTTATTTTAATCTTTATTTATTTTTGAGAGAGTGCAAACAATGGAGGGGTGGAGAGAGAGAGAGAGACAGAGGACCCAAAGCGAGCTCTGCACTGACAGCAGGGAGCTTGATGCGGGGCTTGAACTCACAAACTCTGAGATCACCTGAGCCGAAGTCTGACGCGTAAATGACTGAGCCATCCAGGCACCCCTCTCCATTTTATTTTGATCATTATGATGTTCCACAAGTTTCTATAATTTTCATGTTAGGTTTCTCACTACAAGTATTCCTCAGACGAAGGTCACAAGAGAGACACATGAAAAGCAAATTCGTGAGCTTGCAGATTGACCTGAAAAATCGACCCCATTACATAACACAAAAGGACAGAGAGAAAAAATAGAAGGAAACCGTGAAGAGATGTAAAAGCAGATCCAACAGCTTCCAGTAAGAGTTTCACAAAAAAGAACAGAGACAGTAGAGGGAAGAGGTCAAAAGAAACGAAGGAATACGAGTTCCTACAGTTGCAGAATGAGAAAAACACACTAACACACATACCCCCTTCCACAGTGTGGGAATCTTCAGAAGATAAAGAGGAAATTCTAAAGGATTCTAGAGAGCTATGGATGAGCTACATCAGTTTCTACCCTGAGGGCTTTCTCCGCTCTCGGTGGACAGATTAGAATCACTGACTAGAGAGCCAGCAAATAAAATCTGCAAACGTTTGTCTCTTGAGAGCAAGCATGGTCTGTCACCAGGGCTCGGAGGCTCCGGGAAGTTTTACCAGCATTGCGTTCCTGCGTCTGTCACTGTACGTGACACTGAGGGACCGCTAGTCAACAGCAGGTGGGCAGGGCCCATCTGTCTTGCAGGCAATGGCGATGCCTCCAAACTCCCTGGTCCTTCATCAAACAGACCCCATTTGGAGACACGCCTCCCCCCTCATCCTCCCAATGGCTTAGAATCCCCCCGACAGTCTTTGGAGCAGAAGAGGGGCTTGGACACTTAGCAGTAAAATCACGGCTTAGGAATGGAGGACAAGTATCCTTCACATGCGGGAGAAGCCCAGAGCAAGACCTGAGGCCGCTCTGGTCCAAATGCCGCATTTCCCCATCATTCCTCCGAAAGTCTAAGAAGAAAAGATGTTCATTCACAGATTCTCTTTAGATTTTTTTAAAAGTTTATTTATTTTTTTGAGAGAGAGAATGGGGGGGCCAGGGAGAGAGAGAACCCCAGGCAGCCTATGCACTATCAGCACAGAGCCCCATGCAGAGCTCCAACTCCCCAGCCACGACGAGATCATGCCTGGAGCTGAAGATGGACACCTAATAACTGAGCCACCCAGGCGCCCCTTCTCTTGAGATTTTTAAGTCCTCTGTCCAGATCTGTCTCTCTAATAAGATGTGGGGCTCATCAAATGGTGTACCTATTAAGTAATGTATGTACCTGCATGCACACACACACACACACACACACGCATAAGAGAGACCTCAAAACCACCTTATAAGGCAGGCTTTATCCCTCGTTTTGCATATGAGCAAGTGGGTTATAAATGGCAGCCCGAGAGCTGTGGCTGGGTTGTCTCACTTGTCACTAGGGCTATGGCGAAGGGACACATGCATGCCGATTATGTGTACGAGATACCTAATCGTTCATTTAACCATTGAAACCATGTCCCTTTACCGGCCCCCCCTTCACTGGCTCTGAGTCACTGCCCAGCTGCAGGTTTGGGAATCCGCAAAGCATGGGCATCCGAGTCATTGCCTGACATCCAGGACTAGCCTGCGAGTCTGTGTTCCAGGTACAGGCCATTTGAGCCCATTCACTCAATAAACTTGGGAACTTGGTGCTGAGAAGACAAATACAAACATGGCTCTGACTTCAAGGGTCTGAAATTCCAGCTTCATCACCTTCTGGGCAAGTGGGCTTGGGTAGGTCATTGACGCTCCCAGATCCTTCAATTGCTCATCTTTAAATTTTTAAAAAATGTTTCATATCCTCAGACCTAGAATTAACATTTCTATTAATCAATTCTAAAGGCGAGTGTGAGTTTATTTTTTGAAATGTTTTGTTTATTTTTGAGAAAGAGAGAGAGCCCAAACAGGGGAGGGGCAGAGAGAGAGGGAGACACAGAATCTGAAGCAGGCTCCAGGCTCTGAGCCATCAGCGCAGAGCCCGATGCGGGGCTCAAATCCACAAACTGTGAGATCATGATCTGAGCCGAAGTCAGACACTCAACTGACTGAGCCACCCAGGCACCCCTTTAAATTTTTTTTTTAATGTTCATTTATTTTGTTAGAGAGAGAGAGGGAGAGCATGAGCAGGGGAGGGACAGAGAGAGAACGAGAATCCCAAGCTGACAGCACAGAGCCTAATGTGGGGCACAAACTCATGAACCGTGAAATCACAACCTGAGCTGAAGCCAAAAGTAGGATGCTTAACGGACTGAGCCACTCAGGCCCCCTAATTGCTCGTCTCTAGATACAGTGCTAGCTTTGCGTACAGTACTCATAGGGATTTGGCTTGTTTGTTTTTGTTCTGTTTTGTCTTGTTTTGTTTTGGATGGGTATCATCAGGTAATACATATTAAAATAGTCATGGGAAAACCTATAGGACATCGTTATCATTTTCCTTATGATGTCTTTGTGTGAGTCGGAGTTTCTAAGTTAACAGTGAAGTCAACAAATGCTTTCACTTCCCACTAGAACGAGCAGTGTCTGCATCTTCGCGGTGTGCGGCGGTTCTGTCCCCCTCCCTCTTCATCCCCGTCACTTCCCCCACATTGGGTTCTGCAAGGTGCACGTGAGTCCCCTCTGCTCTGGGGGACTGAAGTTCTCGGCCCTTCTTTCGAAGCACCTGGGAGGACCGGATGCAGTGCTGCTGGAGGGGAGGGGAGGGCCTTCCCTGAGCCCTTCTGGGTGGTGACACCCACCACCCCTGCACTTCCCCAGGGCGTCTCAGCTGCTGTCCTGCACCGGCTCTAGAAGAGGGAGGAGGCTGATTTTCCATTGCTCGAATCGAATTTCCAACCTTGGGTCTCCTGTCAGGGCACACTGCCTATTTAAATTTTTTAAAAATGTTTATTTATTTTTGAGAGAGAGAGGGAGAGAGACAGAGCATGAGTGGAGGAGGAGCAGAGAGAGAGGGGGCGACACAGAATCTGAAGTGGGCCTGGGCTCTGAGCCGTCAGCATAGACCCCAATGTGGGTCTCAAACTCACAATCATAAGATTATAACCTGCGCCAAAGTTAGACACTTAACGGACTGAGCCACCCAGGCACCCCTACGTACCATCTATTTTAAATAAATCAAGTTAATGACAGTTAACACTTCAGTGTTCTAAGAACTTTACATATATTAGCTTACTTAGTCGCCATAGCAACCCGGTAGGATCCTATGTCCTGGAAGAAAACATTGAGACTCAGAACTTAACTCTGGGTCAAAAAGCCAGTGAAGAGCAGAGCTGGGCTTTGAGCTCAGGAAATCTCTCCCCAGAATCTAGCCTCCTAACCACATTGTTGTCCTTGCTCTTTAATTGAGCTTTGCTGAAGTAGCTCAGAATCCAGAAAATCTCCCAGCATTTAAAGCCTCTAGCTGGGTTCTGGCGTTCCTTGATTCTTTGAGGTTTTAAATAAATCATTGGCCGTTTAAATGAATCCTTGATGATTTAAAATGTTTTTCTTTTTAATGTTTATTTTTGAGGGAGAGAGACAGAGTGCGAGCAGAGGAGAAACAGAGAGAGAGAGGGAGACACAGAATCCCAAGCAGGCTCCAGGCCCTGAGCTGTCAGCACAGAGCCCAACGTAGGTCTCGAACTCACAAACTGCGAGATCATGATGTGAGCCGAAATCAGACACTTAACTGACTGAGCCACCCAGTTGCCCGAGTTTTTGATGATTAAAATCAAAGTCATCTCTGGGGTTCCAGCCCTGAAATCCCACCTCCTTAGGACCCAACACGCCAGCCAGTTGAACACTCATGTCCCTGGCACTTGACTAACAGGCTCATGGCCACTTGAATCGTTTGAAATTGTCACTCTTTGCCCAGTTTTTGGTCCCATGCAAATGGCAGTTTCATACGGTTCAACTTCATGTTTGCTGAGCCCCTACTTTGATGCAAGATTTGATTCTAGGCCCTTTGGCCATACTTGTTTTTTAAGTTTATTGTTAAGTTGGTTTCCATATAATACCCACTGCTCTTCCCCACAAGTGCCCTCCTCCATGACCATCAACCCCTTCTTCTTCCCTCTCTTCCTTCAGTCCTCAGTTTGTTTTCGGTATTCAAGTCTCTCATGATTTGCCTCCCTCCCTCTCCCTAACTCTTTTTCCCCCCTTCCCCTCCCCATGGTCCTCTGTTAGGTTTCTCCTGTTCTCCTGTTAAACCTATGAGTGCAAACATATGGCATCTGTCCTTCTCCACCTGACTTACTTTGCTTAGCATGACACCCTCGAGGTCCATGCATGTTGTTCAAAGTGTTTTTAAGCCTAATTTTTCACATAAGGAAACAGGTTCCTTCCGACTAGCAGATCATGCAGCAATTTTTTAAAATTTTTAACACTTTTGGTAACGTTTTATTTTATTTTTTGAGAGACAGAGACAGAGCATGATCAGGAGAGGGGAGAGAGAGAGGGAGACATAGAATCCAAAGCAGGCTGCAGAGTCTGAGCTGTCAGCACAGAGCCTGATGCAGGGGCTCAAACCTGCAAATCTGAGACCATAACCTGAACCAACACTCACCCAGGCACCCCATCAATTCTTTTTAAGTTTAGTTTTGAGAGAGAGAGGGAGAGAATGGGAGGGGCAGAGACAGAGGGATTGAGGATCTGAAGCAGGCTCTGTCCTGACACCATAGAGCCCGACATGGGGCTTGAACTCACCAGCTGCAAGATCATGGCATGAGCTGAAGTTAACTGCTAAATGGACTGAGCCACCCAGGGGCCCCCATGTAGCAGTTTTTTTTTAATGTTTTATTTTATTTTTGAGAGAGAGAGAGACAGAATGAGCAGGGGAGGGTCAGTGAGAGAGAAAGACACAGAATCTGAAGCAGGCTCCAAGCTCCGAGCTGTCATCACAGAACCCAACACGGGGCTCAAACCCACGAACCGTGAGATCATGACCTGGGCTGAAGTCGGATGCTCAACTGACTGAGCCACCCAGGCGCCCTCCACCCCCTTGCAGCAGTTTTTAGATGGTAGGTCCAGGGATCCTGTTCTCTGATGGGTGTTCTTGTTCACTGCATGGTGTCTCCAGGCTGAGCCCCAGGAACTGGGTGCTGCTGCAAGTCCCAGAGGCAAACAGGAAGGGTCACATTCACCTGGGAGACTCCAGTTCTGCTAGTTTTGAAGTGAAACATGAGTCAGGACGGGAAGGTAATATGACCTCTGGAAAACAGGCAAATATGACTCAATCAGCAGCAAGTCAGCTTTGGAAACCTGATTCAGACCTGCTCGATGTCTCTTCAATATTGTCACGGCCAGTGGAGTTCACAGACTCCAGGGTGTGCTTGCTGCAGCTTTCACAGGAACTTGGGGTTCAAGGGTGATTTGTCTCCTTGGGAGAGCTCTGCGGTGGGCAGAATAGCAAGGAGAGTCCAGGCGGGGGGTACCCAGAAGAGCCGTGGAGTGTTGGGATTCAGGCTGCGTCAAGCACAGGTGGAAAACTGAGGGGTCGTTTCGGGAGGAGGCCAGATGGGAAGGTCCTCTGCGGTGCAACCAGAAAGGCGTGAAAATGTGGGGCCCTCCAGATCCTCCAGTGCTGACTGAACCATCTGGAGCCTGGGAATCCAGGCCAACCACCTGCGAGCATTTTAGGATGAGGCTAAGCTGGGAGTTACGGGACCCGGGCTGGGAAAGGAGGAGGGAGCGTTAAACACACTGAGATGTGTTCCACTTGGGCGGAATGTTACTCAGGGGTAGATGCAGAAATAGTTGAAGTGGCTTGCCGGCTTTGATTTTAATTCTTTGGTTTTCCTCTGTGGGGGACTTCTCTCATCTGGTTCTTTTCAATACGGATTGAGTCATCTTCTCTTTATTTGCCACAAGTATTTGTTTGCCGTAAGTATTTTAAAGCATTGAAGAATTGCTGCCTCCCTCGTTCTCAGGGGGTCGCTTGGGACACCCTTGCTGAGCCCGTCTCCCCACGCGTAGGAGTCTGACGTGAATTCCCAGCCACTGGAACAAAAACACCAGAAGAAAGTATGAGCGGATGTTGACTTTGATTGACAGATCTTTGTGTTAACTCTTTTTTTGGGCAACTTGCCCGGTGTTGGGAGTCCAGAGGCTTGAAGGCTGCCTTCTAAGGGCTTATAATCTCTTTAGGGGAAATGTAAACACGCCCAGAACAAAAGACAATGTTTGGTAAATGCCGAATGTGTGGTAAACAGACAATGAAAGTCTTAGCATGCAAAGGGGCGGACATTTGCAATGGACCTAATAAGGCAAATGTTCCTGGGGGGGTATATTGAAGCTGAGGTTTAAAGAACACGTCTTCAGGGATACAGAGGAGTGAGCCGAAGCATTGCGGATAGAGGGAATGGTGCACACGTGTGCGTGCGTGCACACACGCACACACACACATGTCCAGGGGCGGGAGAGCCTGCGTTTGCCTAGAGCCTCAGTAAACCAGTTTGAGCAGAGTGGAAATTTTGTTGGGAAATTAGTATGAAAGCTTCCTCCTTTTCTCTGATTACAGTTGGCTCTTGAACAATGTCGGGATTAGGGGCACCAAGCGCCCCCTCACCATGCAGTTAAAAATTCATGTGTAACTTTTGACTCCCCACAGCTTACCCAGTAATAGCCTACTGCTAACCGAAGCCCTGCTAATAACGGAAGCAGTCAGTGATCACGCGTTCTGTATGCCCTGTGTATTCCGTACTGTGTTCACACAGTGAAGGAAGCTAGAGAGAAGAAAATGTTGTTAAGAAAATCGTAAGACGGGATGCCTGGGTGGTTCAGCCGATTAAGTGCCCGACTTTGGCCCAGGTCATGATCTCACAGTTCGTGAGTTCAAGTCCGGCATCAGGCTCTGTGCTGACAGATCAGGGCCTGGACCCTGATTCCAGCAGCCTCTGCCCCTACCCTACTCATGCTCTGACTCTCTCTCTCTCTCTCTCAAAAATAGATAAAACATTAAAATACTTTAAAGAAAATCATCAGGAAGAGAAAATGCATTCACAGTACTGTGCTGTATTTACTTCCCACCCCCAAAATCCACCAACAAGTGACTTGCAGCTCGAACCCATGTTGTTTAAGGTTAACTGTATGTGCTACCAAGAGATCTCATTCAGTCCTGCACATTAAAATACTGCCTATGTGCTGACGATTCCTGGGTTTATGTAACTCAAGCGCAGACCTTTCTTCTGTATTCCAGACCCGCTCCTCCAACGTCTCGCCTTGATAATCCCACCGGAATTTCTCCCGGAACACACCCACAATGGAACTCTCGGCTTTTGCTTTCCTGACTTGTCTTGCCCTCCCACATCTCATGTCTTTCCCCTCTTGGCAGATGGCATCATGATTCACCCAGGTGACCAAGCCGAAACCCCGGGACTCATGCGTGACTTCTTTCACGTGCTCCCCTGACTCTACTCCATCGATTGTAGACATCAGCTGGCCCCACCAGAGTGTCTCAGCTCTGCTCACGTGTCTCTGACTTAGTGGCGTCCCCCATGGACCCACATTCAAGGCACCTGCCTCTTCAGCCTGTCGTTCTGTAATAGTCCCCTGATCTCACTGCTTCCAAGCTTAGATTCTTGAGACCCTGTCTCTACCCAGTGGTCGAGTAACCTTTTTGAAATGTTATCACATGCTAGCCGATGCCTCCCACCCCTTGCTTAAAACCCTTTCATGGCTTCCCGGTGCACTTTGCGTAGAATCCCAACTCCTTACCATGGTCTACACTGGTCCTGCTTTGTGGCTGCCTCCCCCCCTCCACCACCACCCTGTGCCTGTTCACTATCCATGCCCCTTCTTCCGGTAGCTGCTTCTCCATTTCCCTTTGAGGAATTCTTCTCTCCCTGATTCTAACTGTGAGTGGTCTTCTTGGCCGGCTGGCTGCACTCCACCCCGTGTGAGGGGGAGTCAGCATATAACCCCAGTATGACCATCAGCATATTGTTTCCTTATGTCACAATGATTGGCTCAGAGACAAGTCCATCTCCTGAGTTGATCCAATAAGACTGAACGAAGCCCAGGTCTTTTGCCAGAACATGGGGGAGTGCTGGCTGCGAACACGGTGGACACCTGGACCCATAGGAGGCCATCTAACTTATAACGGCAGGTGGGCAGGTCCTGGTGACTCTGTTGAGCCCAGTCAGTCCCCTGCCATTCCTCACCCTTTTAGCTGAGCCAGCACATTCCCTGTTGATGTTGGGCTTCCAGGCTCGCTCGTCCTGCAGGACCTGACTCCTGCCTCGACTTGAGGCTTATCCCAAACCTTTCTCCTCTCCACCCTCAGCCCTGGACTGGAGACACATTAAACCCTTTCTCATCTCAGTGTCTTTGCCTTCGTGTCCATGTTGCCTAGAATTCTCTTCCCAAGGTTACAAAATTTTTTTTTAATGTTTATTTATTTTTGAGAGAGAGAGAGAGAGAGAGGCAGAGAGAGAGAGAGGGAAGGGAATCTGAAGCAGTCTCTGCACTGAGCACAGAGCCCGATACAGGGCTTGAACTCAGGAACTGTGAGATCATGACCTGATCGGAAGCTGGACACCCAACCACCTGAGCCATCAGGTGCCCCAATCTGTCTTTTCCTTGCAGGCTTTACCTGGAAATCACGAGCAGAGCATTCTGCAAAGGCGGTCATCCCAGCTAGACGTGCTCCACACAAGCCTCTGCCTGGCGAGTCAGGGCTGCAGGTGCGTGGACCCGCTGGTGCTGGATGCAGGTGCCAGACGAGGAGGGGCCCAGCAGTCTCCCTTACCTGGAAGTCTCCTTCCCCAGCCCCGTTGGGCTGCGGGCTGGTCTTGGCCGGAGTCCTTGTGCTGGGTTGAGGTACCAGGTAAGGGTTCGCCTTCCTCTTTGCAACGGGAGCCACCCCTTTATCTGGAAAGGTCGTGGAGGGGGTAGGCAGTCAAGGGTGAAAGGTCCCGCTTCCCTGGACTTGCCAGCGAGAATTGTGAACGTACCACTGGTGGTAAAGTGGTAGCAACCACAGCAAACGTGGGCCTAGTGCTTGCTTCGTGCTGGGGGCGCTCTAAGCATTTCATCTGTATTAACGCCTTTAATTCCTGCAGCCATTGAGGTTGATTAATGATGGCGGCGGTTTCTTTGATACTTTTCCCAGTGAGACTGTTGAATCTGGACAGGCTCTGTGATCCCTTTCACCGAGAGACTACGGCAAACGTGAAGCAGTTTGGAACTATCTTGTAAAACCCTTGCTCGGGGCACTAGCTCTGGGGAAAGCTAGACTCCAAGTAAGAAGTTGCAGTACTGTGGCTGGAGCAATCACAGGAACGGGACCGGAGACTTCATGGAGAGAGAGAGGGGCCGGCAGAGCATCTCTGCTCCGGAAATGAGTTGGGTGCCCCTTTTGTGTTCCATGATGCCTGGGGGTCTTTCTGTGGCACAGATGGAGATGGGGGTCTTTCTGTGGCACAGATGGAGTGACGGAGCCGCGTCACTGCTGGCCCATTAGCTCCGTAAGGACAGAGACTCTGCCTTACTTGTCTCTTATACCTTCAGTGTTTAATGTCAAGTCCTGGCCAGCTCAGTGACACAAGTCCTGGCCGGCTCAGTGTTGGGGCTCAGTAAATTCTTTCTGAAACAGTAAATGAAGGGGTGCCCGGGTGGCTCAGTCAGTTGAGCTTCCAACTCTTGGTTTTGACTCAGGTCATGATCTCAGGCTTGTGGGTTCAGGCCCCACCATTGGGCTCTGTGCTGATAGGGAGGAGCCTCCTTCAGATTCTCTCTCTCCTTCTCTATCCCTCTGCTCCTCTCCCCTGCTAGCTCACTTGCTCTCTCTCTCTCTCTCTCTCTCTCTCTCAAATTAAAAAAAAAAACAACAACCCAAACAGTAAGTGAACAAAGGAAGGAATGAGCTGTCCATTGTGGTAGTTTGCGGAACGTGGGGCAGCTGACGTTGGATCGAATCCTGCGCTGCCGCTTACCGGCAGCCCAGCGTTGGGAGGCTTACATACTCTCCTCGACTTTCCTCTGCGAGGTAGACAGAGTGAAATCTCGACATCACAGGATGGCGTAAGGAGGAAGGGAGACCTCCTCTCCAAGTTGCTTAGCGCCCTGCTCCTCATGTGGCTCAGGAAATAGTATCCTTTACAAAACAGGTGACCTTCCTGATCGTGCATGTCCTCCCTCTTCAGGTCCCTTCCTCTGCAGTCCTCGCTTTCTGCAAGCAGAGTTCATTGGCACAGACAGGGACGGCCTCTGATTTCCTTTTCCTCAAGAGTTCCTCACTGTTGAACTTTTTCCCACTCAGCCCTAGGTTCAAGTTTGTACAGTTTTCTCAGCCTGGACACCAGCGCCACCTCACCTCTGTGTCCACGGAGTGACCCCGAGGGCAAGGGACAGGTCATCTGAAGCTTTGAGGAAACTCACTGGAGTTTGACACTGGAGAGGCGTCAGGCTCCGGTGATCAGATGTCTGCTCTTTGTGCTCAGGGTCTGAGGGCTGAACCGGGAACCAGAGAAAGGGGGTCATCAGGGAGAGCCGGGGAGAGGGGAGACTGTGGGCGGACTGTGGACAGCTGCCTGGTAGCAGGGTCTACTCGTCACCCTTCCATATCTGGGGAACGTCGCCAGCACCGAGCATAGTGGCATTTCATGTATGAATACTCGTGGCAAAATGCACCAAAGCCTGAACAATAAGAGGATTTAGGATCTCATTTGATATGAAATCTGGCAGAAAGACCTTGGCAGGATCGGTTAATTGAGCTACTCAACAGTATCAGCAAAGACCCGGGTTCTTTCCACCTGCAGCATATTGGTTTGTCTGACTCCCATGGTGCCAAGATGGCTGCCACAGCTCCAGCCTTCGCATAGTCAGCAATGTGCAGAGGCAGAAACAAAAGTATTCTCTCTCTCTCTCTCTCTCTCTCTCTCTCTCTCTCTCTGTCATCATTTTAAGGGCAGAAGAAAACATTTCCAGAAGCCTTCTGGAAGCCTTCCTCTGTGTCTCCTTGCCAGCATTGGTTCATTTGTCTATCTTAAACCAATCGCCAAAGGCTTTAACCAATCCCTGAAGTACATGGAATCCTTTGGGGAGAGTGGACAAAACCTGGGGTGTCTTCCTGTTAGAAAGGGGGAAGCCAGGTAAATGATTATCGTTTAGGTCTTGACAGTGTCTGCTACGTAAGCGTAACCCCAGCCCACCCCCCTTTTTTGGAGGGTTTGCCGTGCGCTATAAACATGAAAGTGTTCTGAAACCATGAATAAGGGAAGCAGATAACGACGTATCTGGATACCAGGTTGTCGGGGTCTGTGGCCCTCTGTTGGACCTCTGACAGCCTGTATGATTCGGGTGGGACTCCCTGCCCCCTCGTTTTCTGGTTGCAGTTTCCTTCTCTGGCAGGAATCCAGAGGTCCCCCAGGCAACCCGTGTGGCGCTGCAGCGAATCACAGTTCACATGCATGGCCCAGAACATCTCAGAACAACAGATTTCTAAAGAATATTTATTTATTTATTTTCAGAGAGAGAGAAGGAGGGAGGGACAGAGAGAGAAGGAGAGAGAGTGCAGAGCCCAACGCAGGGCTTGAACTCATGGTCTGTGAGATCGTGACCTGAGCCAAAATCAAGAGTCTGTTGTTTAACTGACTGAGCCACCCAGGCAGTCCAGAAAAATAGATTTTATTTTATTTTTTAAATTATAGTGTGTTGTCAAGTTGGTTTCCCTATAACACCCAGTGCTCATCCCAGTAAGTGCCCTCCTCCATGCCCATCACCCATTTTCCCATCTCCCTCTCACCCCCTTCAACCCTCAGTTTGTTCTCAGTATTTAAGAGTCTCATATCAGAAAAATAGATTTTAAAAAGGGCTTCTCTTTTCACAAATCCAGGAGCTTTTTGAAGATTTATTGACTACTTCATCATACACTGGCTGTGTAGCCGCACACAAATTAATTAGCCTCTCTGAGCCTCATCGCTAAATTGAGGGTAAAAATTATACCTTCCTTCCAAGGATTGTTGGGGTAATTAAATGACTGAGGAACACACGGAAGCTGGAGGAAAGTCCTCCGTCAACACTGTTATTATTTTAGTGCTGTGTTCCTGCACCGTCAGCATCATTATAGGCGTGCCTTGGGGAGACGGCGGGTGGACTCCAGACCCCAGAGCACAGCATGTATCTCAATAAAGAGAGTCAAAAATGAATTTTTTTCGTTTCCTGGTGCATATAAATGTTATGTTTATACTGTACTGTAGTCTATTAAGTGAGGGATACGTTATGTCTAAGGAAACCCTGATGTAGGCGCCTTCATTAAAAAGAAAATTTATTGCTAAAAAACGCTGTCATTTGAGCTTTCAGCAAACCATACTCACTGATCACAGATGATCGTAACAAATATAATAATAATGAAAAAGTTTGGGGCGCCGGGTGGCTCAGTTGGTTAAGTGTCTAACTTTGGCTCAGGCCATGATCTCATGTGTGTGGGTTCAAGCCCCGCATTGAGCTCTGTGCTGACGGCTCAGAGCCTGGAGCCTGCTTCAGATTGTGTCTCCCTCTTTCTCTGCCCCTCCCCCATTAGTGTTCTCTCTCTCTCTCTCAAAAATAAATAAACATTACAATAATAATTATTATAATTATTATTATTAAAAAGTTCAAAATGCTGCAAGAATGACCAAAATAAGACACAAAGCATACAAACGCCATTGGCAAAACGGTGTTGGTAGACTCCCTTGACTCAGGATTGCCAGCAAACTTCAGTTTGTAAAAAAAGCATGCAGATAGCATGTTTTTTTATATCAATATGAATTTTTTTACATTAGTATCAATTTATGAGTTTGAGCCCCACATCCGGCTCTCTGCTCTCAGCACAGAGCCCGCTTCAGACCCTCTGTCCATCTCTCCAACTGCACCTCCCCTACTCGTGTTGTTTATCAAAAATAAACAAACATTAGAAAAAAAAAACCCAATCATGCTATCTGCGAAGAGCAATAACATGAGGTATACCTGTATTATTATTTTTTCTTTCCTTATTATTGAAGTAGAGCTGGCCCACAGCGCTGTATTAGTTTCACGGGTACAACGTAGCTGCTCAACTCCTGTACAGAATTCAGTGCCTGTCACCGTAGTATTATTACTATCATATTCTCCATCGTTGCTGGATTTTCAGCCCTTTGTCCAAGTACCTATTATATGCTCGATGCATGTTTGTTGAATGAACATTAGCATGGGAATGAATAAGCAGGGGAAGAACATGTAAAAGAAAGTTAAATAAGAATGAAATGCATTTCTAGAGGCACTGGGCCGCTCAGTCGGTTAAGTGTCTGACTCTTGATTTCGGCTCAGGTTATGATCTCATGGTTCATGAGTTCAACCTCCATGTTGGGCTCTGTGCTGACAGTGCGGAGCCTGCTTGGGATTCTCTCTCTCTCCCTCTCTCTGCCCTTCCGCTGCTCACCTCTCAAATAAATAAGTTTATTAAAAAATAACAAAATAGTCACGTTTTTAAAAAAAATTAGAAACGCGTTTCTTTTTTTAAATGTTTATTTAATTGTGGGGGAGGGGGTGGGAAAAGGCGGAAAGAACAAGCCGGGGCAGAGAGAGAGGGAAAGAGGATCTGAAGCAGGCTCTGCGCTGTCAGCACAGAGCCTGACGCGGGGCTCGAACCCACGAACTCTGAGATCATGACCTGAGCTGAAGCTCAGGGTGGCTGATTGCACCACCCAAGTGCCGCAAGAAATGCCTTTCTAAAAGCAGGCCATCACTGCAGGGGGACATGGCAGGTGACAAGGCGCAGAGAGGAGAGGGAGCCTCCCTGCTCGGATGTGCCATCTCTGAAGATGTGGGCCTGGAATGTTCCCTCTGGGAGCTGAAGTTGCATTCGGTGTTTGGTCCCGGGCTTCGTTCTGAGGGCCCGGCCTGGCCGCGGTCTGTCATATTCTTTCGGGAGAGTGGGAAGCTGTGGCGGCGCAGAGCCCACACATCTGCAGAGACTTTTTCTTCGGTAAACCAGCTCGCTATGACAACCGTTGCGTGCGCTCTGGGGTAGGCGCCAGCTGACTCAGGAATTAATCAAACCCTTTTATGCCAATTCCCAGCAGCTTTCAAAGGGGCTTCACACAGAACGCTCCTAAATGAGTAGCGAATGAATATTCATAGATAGATTTTTTTTCCCCACCGCGATCAGATCCGGAAGGACTCTGTGCTCAGAGCTGTCGGCTGTTCCTTTGGTGGAGGGGGCTGGGTTTGGTCTCTGCGCTTCTTGCAGCGGAGAGAGACACGAGTCGGCCTCTGACCCCGGAGAAGCCGAATGTCCTTCTCTTGACTGTGATAAACTTGTCAGAGGCTGCGTGTTAGGGAGGGAGTCAGAGAGGTTAGGATCGGAGCCCTTGTCTGCAACGTGTGCAACAGGCCGGCCCATGTATTCTCCAGACAAGCCAGGTGACCGCCGAGGGACCCGTGTGACTGGGTTTCTCATGCCTTTGCCTGGCCCCATGCAAAGTTCTCGGCATGCTGATTGGACATTGCACTGCTGTAGCAATAACTCCAGCATTTGAAGAGCACTTTCCAGTTTGCGGGCAGGCTTGCGTCCACATTATCTGATTCTCTAGATGAGGAGCAGGGAAGCCTTGCTCAGGCGAGGGACTCGAAGCCCAGAGAGCTAGTTAAGTCACAGAAAGGCAGGGGACTCACGAGGGCAGAGGTGGGATTAGAACCCGCGAGTCCTGATCCCGAGGTGTGTACCGCCACACTGTGGCCCCACTGCCCTCCCGCCGTTCGCCAGGGTTTGAGCCACAGACATGGAAAGTCTCATAAGCTCAAAAATTGGTCTTGGGCGGACGGAGATCAAATCATTTTTGAGTTCTTTTATCCAAGAGTCTATGGTCTTTGTTCAATTTCTGTTCTGGAAAGGTCTCCCAGAGGGCGATCATGCCCTAGAGCGCTTCCTAAAACCCAGAATGATTCAAGTAGATTCGGCATCTCTGAGACTCACTCTGGTGTTCTTCTGGATACTGTTCCGGACAGCACAGAACCATCTGCTGCCTTCGCCTCTCTCTCACGTGGTGTCTGCAGGGCCCCCCTGACCCACGGGACCATCCATCCTCCAACATTTCCCCTGCCAAGCAGGCGCTCTCCGCCAATGATTGCGGGGAGCAAACTGGCCAGCTGTGTGGAAGACTGTGGGGTTGCGTCTCAAAAATTACGAACGCACTGATTCCTGGATCTGGCTCTCTCGCTCCTGGAAGTTTGCCTTCTTATATATTACCAGGTGTGTGGGTGCAGGATTTCCCCTTGCAGGCTGTTTTGTAGTAGCGAAGATTGAACCGATCTGAGGGAGCACTCATAGAGGACCAGTAAACGACCTCGGATGGAAGCCGGTGACCGCAGAAATGAGTGAGGAAGTTCAAGTGGACTGGTGGACAGTGATTGCCAGCAACATGCAAAATGGAGTGTATAATTTTCTCCCGTACTTGAGGAACTAATAAAACAGTTACTTTGGGGTGTTGGTGGGCAAGAGGGGGTCAGACCTTTCAACGGGCACTTCTTAGATTGTCCTGAATTTTGAAGCATGTTAACAGAGTCTTTATTCAGATAATTAAATTCAGCAAACTTGCCTTTGGCCAGCCAGCCACGATGAAGGGTCCTGGAGATAACATGCATTTGAGCAAAATCCAATTCCTTGATCCTGGGGCCATCGCCAGGAATTCATCAGGTCCCTGGCGGCATTCTGTTACCTCCAGGGGGGCCAGTAAGAGAGATGTGTTACCCCAAATGTAGATAAGATGAAGAGTAAGGAGCCCCCGGGACTGGGCAGGGCTTGAGTGATTGCTTAAGGGGATTGAGAAGCCCCCGGAGGTGCTTTCAGTGACGGTGATTTTGTGGAACCCGGGGCTGTACCCTTTGGAGTTCAGGTGAATCCAAGGTCATCGTCCCGCCATGCCCTGGCTAGACTCGGCCCTGTGGCACCAAACTATGCCGCTCTAAGAATGAGTAGATATTCCGATGCCAGCTCTCTGCGAGCGTGGCCTCGCCTGGAATGAGCCTGGCTTCCAGGAGTGAGGTCTTGGCACCGACGGCTGCTATTCCACCATCACGGTGATGTTGGAGACCGTAAGCCACCCCAGGAGCACTGAGTTTTCCCAACCGAGTATGTGCTGCTCTGGCCCACTCTGGGGGAAGCTAAACAACCCCCCTCGCTCCTAACGTGGACCCTGTGCTCCCCGATCCCCCCTTCCTCTTGCTATGGTACGGACTCAGTTCAGGAAACTACACATGCCTTCGTTTTACTAGACACCATTTCAACAAGCCCCGCCCACAAGCCCAGCGCGGCTGGCACGAAGCTCTAGTGGTCATCGTTTGTTGTCCTGAACCACCTCCACTCACCAGAGGGCCAGGACATGTGTGGGAGGAACTCTGTCAGTCTTACAATTTCCCTAGAACAGTGAAAATAAGGTAGAAAATAGCAGATTTTCTCTGCCAAGCAGTAGGCTCGCATTCCACAGCGAAGACCGTCTCCAAGTTGGCTTTGCTTGGTTAGGAATTTTGAACCGTGAGCTTAGCTCACTCTAAGTACCCAGGGGCACTGGGTAAGTGCTTGGGGACTGAGTGAGGCACATGGGAACCTCCGGAGTGTTCCTTCAGGTGTGCGATAGAAGCATGCCAAGAAAGCGGGGGTCTGCTGAGCGGGGGTCAACTTGGCCAGTCTTAACTTGGCCACTCGTTTGCTTCCGCCGCGAGTGACAGAAAAAGTTGTTTTTTTAATTGAAGTAGAGTTGACACATGATGTTACATTAGTTTCAAGTGTACGGCATGGCGATTGGACAAGTCCGTACGTGACGCAATGCTCACTACGAGTGTAGCCACCATCTGTCCGCATACAGCGTTATTACAATACCACCGACTCTTCCCTGTGCTGTGCCTTTTATTCCTGTGACTTACTCCTTCCACTACTGGAAGCCCTCACCTCCACTCCCCTTCACCAAGCCCATCTCCCTACCCATCATTCCTCTGGCAACCATCGCTTTGTCCTCTGTATTTATGGGTCTCTTTCTGCTTTTGTTTGCTGTTCGTTTCCATTTTTAGATTCCACATGTTAGTGAAATCATATGGTATCCGTCTTTCTCTGACTTCTTTCGCTTAACATGACAGCCTCTAGCTCCCTCCATGTTGTCGCCTTTTTAATGGCCGCGTAATAGTCGATTGTGATGTCCATACCACATCTTCTTTAGCCATTCATCTATTATGGACACTTGGGCTGTTTCCAGGTCTTGGCTATTGTAAATAATGCTGCAGTAAACCTAGCGGTGCATCTATCTTTTCGAATTAGTGTTGTTTGTTTTCTTTGGGTAAGTTCCCGGTAGTGGAATTACTGGATTATATGGTATTTCTAGTTTTAATTTTTTGAGGAACCTCCCTGCTGGTTTCCACAGTGGCTGCACCAGTTTACATTCTCACCAACAGGGCAAGAGGGTTCCCCTTTCTCCACGTCCTCCCCAATACCTGTAGTTTCTTGTCTTTTTTATACTAGCCATCCTGACAGGTGTAATATAATAGATATTATATCATGCGTTTGATTCGCATTTCCTGATGATGAGTGACGTTGAGCATCTTTTCATGTGTCTGTTGGCCCCTGTCTGTCTTCTTCGGGAACATATCTGTTCAGGTCCTCTGCCCACTTTTTGAATCAGATTGTTTGTGTGTGTGTGTTGATTTGTAGAAGTTCTTTGCATATTTTGGACAATAATCTTTTATCAACTATAACGTCTGCAAATGCCTTCTCCCATTCAGGAGGCTGCCTTTTTGTTTGCCGATCACCTCCTTCGCTGTGCAAAAGCTTTTTATTTTGGTGTAGTCCCCATAGTTTGTTTTTGCTTAGGTTTCCCTTGGTGAGAGAAGGCATGTCTAGGAAAGTGTTGCTAAGGCTGAGGTCCCAGAGATTGCCGCCTTGGATAGAATAGAGGTCACTATGCAAAGTCAGGCAGAGAAAGACAAATATTGTATGATTCTACTCATAAATGGAATCTTTAAAAAATGAACAAAGAAACAAAAAACAGAATCATACCTATAAATACAGAGGGGAACTCCCAGAGGGGAGCAGGAGGGGGGAGGCAGGGAGGGATTAGGCAAAATAGGTGAAGGGGAGATACAGGCTCCTAGTTATAAGATGAGTAAGTCACGGGCATAAGAAGCAGAGTAGGAATATAGTTAATGGTATCATAACGGCGATGTAACAGGGCAGTGGTGAACTAGTGGCAAACATAGTATAATACACAAACCTGTAAGGTCACTTGGATGCACCCCTGAAACTACTATGACATTGTGTGTCAACAATACTCAAATAAAAAAAGAGAGAGGGGCACCTAGGTGGGTCAGTCAGTTCAGCATCTGACTTCAGCTCGGAGTATGATCTCATGGTTCAAGAGTTCAGCCTGCATTGTTCTCACTGCTGTCGGCATGGATCCTGCTTCAGATCCTCTGTCCGCCCTCTCCTCTGCCTCTCTGGCACCTGTGCTCTTTCTCTCAAAAGTAAATAAGCAAAAAGAGAGAGGGAAAGATTACTGCTTATTATTTCTTTTAGTAGTTTTATGGCTTCAGGTCTCACATTTTTTAACCATTTTGAGTTTATTTTTGTGTGTGGTGTAAGAAAGTGGTCCAGTTTCATTCTTGTGAATGTCGCCATCCAGTTTTCCCAACACCATTTTATTTTTAACTTTTATAAAATATATTTATTTTTGAGAGAGAGAGCATGAGTGGGGGAGAAGCAGAGAGAGAGGAGGAGGACAGAAGATCTGAAGCAGGCTCTGTGCTGACAGCAGAGAGTCCGATGCAAGGCTTGACCTCATGAACCATGAGAGCACGACCTGAGCCGAAGCTGAAAGCCTAAGTGACTGGGCCACCCAGGCGCTTCCCAACACTATTTATAGAAGAGAGTATCTTTTCCACTTTGCATATTCTCACTTCCTTTGTCGTAGGTTAATTGAACATATAAGCATAGGTTTATTTCTGGGCTCTCTACAGAAAGGGGAGTTTATTTTATTTTTTTACTTATTTATTATTCATTTTATTATTTTTAAATATAATTTATTTTCAAGTTAGCTAACATACAGTGTATATACACTGTGCTCTGAGCTGCGGAAGTGGATTCCCATGATTCATCACTTACATACAACACCCAGTGCTCATCCCAACAAGTGCCCTCCTCACTGCCCATCACCCACTTTTCCCTGACCCCAGTTTGTCTCTGTATTTAAGAGACTTTTATGATTTCTCTCTCTCTCCCTCTGTAACTATTTTTTTCCCTTTCTCTTCTCCCATGGTCTTCTGTTAAGTTTTCTCACATTTCATATATGAGTGAAAAAGTGTATCTGTCTGACTTATTTCACTTAGCATAATACCCTCCAGTTCCATCTGCATTGCTGCAAATGGCATGATATCATTCTTTTTCATTGCCAAGTAGTATTCCACTGTGTGTAGATTTGTATGTGTGTGTGTGTGTCAGTGTATACACACACACACATCCCACATCTTCTTTATCTATTCATTGATTGATGGACATTTGGGCTCTTTCTATAATTTGGCGATTGTTGAAAGCACTGCTATAAACATTGGGGTACGTGTACTCCTATGACTCAGCCCTCCTGTATCCTTTGGATAAATTCCTGGTAGTGCTTTTGCTGGGTCATAGGGGAGTTCTATTTTTAATTTTTTGAGGAACCTCCAGACTGTTTTTCATTCCTACCAACAGTGCAAGAGGGTTCCCAGAAAGGGGAGTTTTAATTGGTGTCTTCATTTTCTCCTTTTATCCAGATAGAAGAAATACATATATGTATATAATTTTTGCTTCTTGGGAAATATCTAGATCAGTTATAGGAAGACAAGACAACTTAAAAGAAAGAGCTCTGAGTTGAGCATCTAGGCTCTGATCCAGGCCCTACTATAAATAATCTGTGGTTGATTTCGTCACAGTCTGTGGGCCCCAGGGTCCTACCTGTGGACTGGGCGACAGGAACCTCTTTTGCATGTCTTGGAGGACGTTATGAAAATGAATCAGCTGGGCCTTCACCACCGCTGTTTTCCTCTCTCCCCACCCACCCCTCTTCTCCATGGTCCTGCCGGAATGCCCCTTGAGAACGCCCTGGGTGAAAATCCCCGAAGCCCATGTGTTTAAGGAGCTCAGTGTTTCCACCAGGCAGGAAACCAGGTGCACACTGTTGGGAAAGACTGAGAAGGACAGATGCTGTACCGTCAGCAGAGTAGAGGACGGTGAGCCCCCTGCCGACAAGCCCGCGAAGGAGGCGGAAGTGGGGCCCCAGACGCGTAGAGTCCCGGGCCCGGAGCCAGCACAACACTTGGCTGGGTGAACAGAGCCATCCTGCGGGTAGGATCCAGGTCCCTGACTGCCAGTTTGGGACCTCTGGGCTGTCAGAGGTGCGGGGAGGGAGGCATGGCCGGAGCTATGACTTCCAACCAGAAAGAACAGAGAGCGCATGGTGAATGAGTGGGGATGGGGGCCTTGGGAGACAGGGGTCCCAGTGCTGAGCAACCCCCCTAAGGTTAGCACTTAGCTCATCTGCCTCTGAGGCTAGGAGTCCCAGCTGAGAAGTACCCTCAGCACGTCAGAGGCCCAGAACCGTGTATACTTATATGTTATTTTTTATTGTTGTTACGGTCACTTGGTAACCACACGTGGGAGCAGGAACTTGGTCGAGGCCCCCTGGAGCCCGCCCACACCCCGTGCCCAGGACCCCGGGCTCCCAGCCACAGGAGAGGTCTTGAGGTGTGGGCCACTTTCTGCACGCAGGGGCTGGAGGTACTGATGAATTAAACCATTGATTCTTAGCACCTCCAACGCCTGCTCAGCTGCATGGCTTGATTGGAACACACTCATCCAAGAACATATAAGGTCCATTTCTGGTCACAGAGAAGGTTCACGCCCAGCGCGAGCCCAGCAAGGGGCTCGAACCCATGATCCTCAGATCAAGACCTATGGTGTGACCGAGAGTCGGATGCTTAACCCACTGAGCTACCCAGGCACCCTTGCCCCTGCTTCTTTAGAGTTGAGGCACCTGGAAAGGTGACAGCATCTTGGCCCTTATTTGCATTAAAAACAACCTAGGGGGAGCCTGTGTGGCTTAGTTGGTTCAGGGGGTTAAGTGTCAGACTCTTGATTTCAGCTCAGGTCATGAGTTCTAGCCCTGCTTGGGATTCTCTCTGTGTCGGACTCTTGATTTCAGCTCAGGTCATGAGTTCTAGCCCTACTTGGGATTCTCTCTCTCCCACTCTCTCTCTGTCCCTGCCTGCCCTAAATAAATAAATAAACTTAAAAAAAAACCCAGTCTAGAAACCATGCTCCTGATGCATCTGTACTGTGTTTCACAAAAGTTCTGGAAGAAGAAATGCATAGTCAAATCTTAATCAATGTACATGGAATTGTAATATATATCTCAATTAATTTTATAAAGTTATTTATAAATTATAATCATATACAATAAATATTAATTTTCTTAAATATATATATTTTCCAAATATATATCTATTTGGTTGATAGAATTATCTACACACACACACACACACACACACACACACACTCACATAGATTAATTTTCTCTCAAAAAAACTGGCTGTGGGGAATGACTCCAATTTACAGTAAAACCTGAGGAATTTGATGACACATGAACTGAACACAAACTTCCACTTGAAGAAATGCCCTGTTTCACTTCTCATCTGAGCTGAGGTCCCACCCAGCAATTTCCATTTCAAATCCATCATTAGTATTTCTGCTGTGCCTAAGGGTCAGGGGAGTTTAGGATATTTACAGACCACACTGCCTAGCTCAGCTATAAGAGGCTAAGTCTGTAAGAAATTAGGTAACTTGATGGAAAGGGATAGATTCAATTAATCATCTGGAAGATTCGCAGGGTCCCCACATATCTATTTTATAAACCAGATACCGCAAGGGCTTCTGGCATATCCATGTTTTATCTAAAAGCTCTCTTGGGACAGTCGTGCTGAATCCTTGCTTAACTTGGGTATTTCCTTTCATTTCCCCACATGATCCCAGAGGACGCCAGGCTGCATAAAAGTGTCGCTAAGAGTTCTGGGAAGATACTCACACTAGAGATGGGTTGGCAATCATTGTTCTCATTTCTTCTCTAAGGAGAACGAGCATGAAAGCTGGGTTTTGTGTAGGGTCTTGGCTTGCTTCCGCTTGAAGCAGAAAAGAAAGGCAGAAGGAAACGGAATGAGGTCGTGGGCAGTACTTGGCACAGGGAAGGCCCCCGCAGATCTTTCGGGAAGGGGGCCTTTATTTGTCAGCCTGGAGAGGGATGTCCGTGTGAAATCTGGAATAGTGTTTAGCATGTTGTCATAGGAAGAGTCTGACCAATGGGTGGGCTACACAACAAAGTCATGGGCGCAAGTGGCTCACATCAGGGGATGCTGATTCTACGGGGACCAGGCTGTTACTTTAAAGAGGGTCGGACGGAATTGTGGCAAACTGGAGCCCAAGCCCCGTGGTAAGGAGGCACTTGAATCAGCTCCAGCCAATGGGCATCTAGTGGGAACCTGGGTCCAGTCTTGCTGAATGTCACTGTTTTTCAAGAGAGGGTACATATCCAGGTTTCTGTATGCAACCTTTTGATTTATTAAAGGCTTTATTATGTATTTATTAAAACAATTTAACTGAAATAATTTAAAAATATTTAAAACCTTGGGGTGCCTGGGTGGCTCAGTTAGTGAAGCATCTGACTTCGGCTCAGGTTTATGTGGCCTCACGGTTTATGTGTTCGAGTCCACATTGGGCTCTGTGCTGGCTGCTCAGAGCCTGCAGCCTGCTTCCGATTCTGTGTCTCCCTCTCCTTTGCCCCTCCCCTGCTCATGCTCTGTCTCTGTCTCTCAAAATTAAATATATGTTTAAAAAATGTTTTTAATATTTAAAACCATAGGAAGATTATCAGAATATATTTGCAATCAGTATGTGGCCCTGCAGTCAGCCTGTAACCGCCAGTTTGCTATCACTAGTTCAGGTATTCTTTTGGGCTTAAGGCAGGGGTGCACTTTTCAGGTCTTTTTAAATCCGCAAGATCCTCCATCGACTGAGGTTGACTGAGATTTCCATGTCCCACACCACCCTGAGCTCGGAGCAGGAGAGGGAATAGAAGAGGAGAAGGCCAAGTCTGCACCCTCACTTTAAATTCTGGAGGAGACCCAAGGTGAACATGTATCACTTCCTTCCACAAATATCTATGAAGCACCTTCTATGAGTAACACTTTCTACTGGTGGACGCAGCTTCTTTGTCCTTCCGGACTGTAAACTCTTTAGCTCTGCAGGGGTAGAGCCATAATACAAATTAAAGCCATAAGAGAAAATGAGAGGTGCGCAAGATGCTTCAAGGCAATATGGGAAAATGCAAAGATGGAAGAACGAACGAAATCTCTGGATTCAAGGGCAACTTTCGGAAAGAGGGTTGCAAAGGAGAGAGCCCAAGCGAAAGCATGGAGAATGAGAAACAGAGGAGTCCTCGGGGACGTGGGGAGGCTCAGTTGCTGGTGGAGGGAGACAGTGAGGCGGCTCTTGCAAGGGAGGGGGTGAGTGACAAGGAGGCCTTCACCAAGATGGCGGCCGTGAGAACATAGAGGGAGGGCACGGTTTCAGAGACTGAGACACATTGTGTTAGGATAAATGGGGTTCGGAAATGAGGTGGCTGTGGGGGCAGGGCAAAACAATGGTCAGAAAATACCATTCAGCTTCAAGTTGAAACCCAAGTACTTCAAAATTAATGGGGCATTCGTAGAGAGATGAGTCCCAGGCACACACATACACCCACACAGTTTTGTGTTGTGTTGTGTTGTGTTGTGTTGTTGACAAGGAGATAGACAATGAGTTTTGGATATAATAAAATCAAGGTACCAGAGGGACAGCTAGGTGGAGAGGCCCTGAATATGAGGAGAAGATATGAGTCTAGAGCTTACAAGAGAGTCTGGGGCCACAGATACACATGTTGGAATCTTCTTTATCAAGACCATGAATTTTGAAGGTAGAGAGGATTGTTAAAGAGTTGGTGATGGAGAAGACAACGCAGCTGAAGGAAAAGTTTGGAGAATACTGTTCTTAGGATGTCAAATGAAGAGGATCCCCCTACAAATAGAGGACTACACAAAGAACCCAAGAGCCCCAAATGCAGCTACAGGCCAAAGACAGGGTGGACCCAAGAGACTCTGAAAATTAATGCATCATCTAGAAACCTCCACAGATGACTTCACCTAGGTGCGGGTCGAGCGGAAGTCAGAATGCACAAATGTTTAAGAGTAAGTGGGCGTTGAAGAATTCACAACAAGAGTAAAGTGAACTTTCCTTTTTTAAAAAAAGTTTATTTATTTTAAGAGAGACAGAGGCAATATGAGTGGGGGAGGGGCAGCGAGAGAGGGAGACAGACTCCCAGGCAGGCTCCACGCTGTCAAGCACAGAGCCCAGTGTGGGGCTCAAACCCACCGAACTGTGAGATCATGACCTGAGCTGAAAACAAGAGTTGGACGCTTAACTGACTAAGCCACCCATGCGCCCAATGGAACTTTGGGAACACTGGGGAGGAAAAGAGCAGTCTTGGCGCAAACGACCCTGATGCACACAGAATGTAACGGTGGCAGATGATACTTGGAAATACTACTTGAGGCTGCGGTTTCTGAGATGTCCTTGTACCCCAGGCCTTTCCCCTTTCAGGCAGCTCAGCCCTGCTGTACGTATGGTCTCAGGGAGAGCATGCTGCCACAGGATATCATCAGTAATTCTGGTCTTGTGACTACATAAAGAGCCCCTGGCTGAGGAAGGAAGAGAGTGGAACAGGAAGCGAAGGAGATGCTCACATTGCCTTTCCTGACAACTACTACCTGTAGTTCTAGATGGCTAACTTCACATGTCAACTTGGCTAGGCTGTGGTGCCCAATCATTTGGTCCAACGTTGGTCTAGATGTGGCTTTCGAGGTATTTTTAAAAGATGTGGGGCACCTGGGTGGCTCAGTCAGTTAAGCTTCTGACTTCAGCTCAGGTCAAGATCTCATGGTTTGTGAGTTCGAGGCCCCACATCAGGCTTGCTGCTGTTAGCTCAGAGCCTGTTTTGAATCCTTTCTCTCTGCTTCTCCACTGTTTATTCTCTCTCTTTCTCAAAAACGAACAAACATTTAAAAAAATGTAATTAACGTGTACAATTAATAGACTTTAAATAAAGCAATTTCATGCCATAATATAGGTGGGCCTCATTTAATCAGCTGATGGCCTTTAGAAAAAAGGCTGAGGTTTTATCTCAAAATAAAGGAATTCTGCCTCTAAACAAATACAGAAACTCTACCTGAGTTTCCAGACTTTGGGCTCAAGAGTGCAAGTTCAACTCACCTGAATTTCCAGCCTATTGGTCTGCCCTGCAAATTTTGGACTTGACAGTACCTATAATTACATGAGCCAGTTCTTTAAATCTTTTTCTGTATATGTATATGTGGCTATATAGGATACCTAGATCTATCTGTCTGTCCTGTAAGGTTTTGCATCTCTATAAAACCCTGACAAATACAGTCTCTGTAAAACTCCCAGAGGGGTTCAGGGAACCTGAGAGCAATGCATGTAAGACCTCAGAAAAATCATGGCCACTGGGTTGCCATGGAAAATGGAGTCCGGTGTTATCAGACAGAGTGATTAATTAAGGGAAGCCAAAATCCAACTTATATGAGAAATCACTATAGGAAAGGTTTTATAGAAGAGTTAGGTGTTGAGCCTTCCCACAGAAGTGCATTCTACCCTGAAATGAGGAAAGGCCGGGTTTGCAGCCATATAAAAATAAACCTAAGCCCCCCTTTCACACCCCAGCACCTCTGCACACACACTGGAAAATAGCCAGGGTCCGAGCCTCTCTGAAGAAAATCAATTATGCTCTCTTTGGTTAACAGAGATGTTTGCTTTTCGTTAATCACTATAATATTTGCTTGTTTTAAGGCTCAACGGAAAAGAGAGGAATGAAGAGTCTCCTCTTTTTGTGGGCTTCCTTCATGTCATATATTTTAATCCTGTCAGATACGGTTTTCAAAGGCTTTACATGAATGGAGCTTCAGGGGGACAAGTTAACTTCCTGAAACTTCAAGCCAAGTTATTTCTGTCTTGTTACTTTGAAAGGGCATCAGAACTCCCAAAGCAGAGACAAGAAGGAACAAACAACTCAAGGTGAAGGGCGAGCCCTTGCACGTAGGAGGCAGGCTCCTGTGGAACAGGAGGTTATGTGGCAGGAGGTATGGATGTGAACCACGAAACTGTATAGCCGCTTCATTCCCCGGGGGAGAAAAGGTTCAGTGAAACAGCCCAACCTGTCATTGAAAGTTCCATACATGCTGCTTAGTGCCATTGAACCATAGAAAGCTCAACTGATTGTGATTTCTTTTTTTCTTTTAAAAAGCAGCTAATTGCCCCGGATTTATTTCCTCCTGCTTTTCAATGCATTCTGGTCTTAGGACGAATCTGATGATTCACGAGGTTGAACAAAAATATGCATTATTACATAAGAGAAGGGAAGCGATTAAGTCATCCCCTGGGTGCCGCCCGTTTCTAGTTCATTCTGCTGCGCGTGGAGTACCTGCAAGTTTTCTCTTCTCGCAACAGGGAAAGATATCCTTTGGCTGAAATGGTTTGAGCTAAACCATCTGTACTAAGAATTCAGCACCCACAGCAGTAATCCCCTAATTCTGGATACTTGCCCTGGAACATGCGGACTGCCAGATCGGACTGGGAGCATCCATATAACACAGTAACTTGTGATGCAGCGAGTGACTGCGCCTGGCAGACGCTGTTAGCTGGGGGGCCACACTGGCTGCTGACCGGGTCCCGGGGAGGTGTGCTTTGCTAGAGCTCATTTCTGACCCTGTCCAGCTTGCCCTTCTGGAAGACTGCAAAATGAAATAGTGTAATCGTCCTCCCCCTCAGCCGAAAATCAGAATCACCGGGAAAGATTTAAAATATATATATGGATGCCTGGGCCTCATCACCAGAAATTCTTATTTTGTTGATGTGGGTTGCAGCCCAGGTGTCGAGGTCACTTTTCAAGCTCTCAAAAATGGGTCCTGGGCGGCTCAGTCGTTAAATGTCGGACTTCGGCTCTGGTCATGATCTCCTGGTTCGTGAGTTCAAGTCCTACATCATGTGAGCTCAAGTCCCACTTTGGGTGAGCCCTGCTTCTCTGCCCCTTACTCACTTGCGCCCCCTTCTCCCTCTCTGTCTCTCCCTCTCTCTCTCAAAAAAATAAAAAATAAAATTCTCAAAACTATTTCTAATGTGCAAGCCAAGGTCGGGAGCCGCCATTCTGTTACAGAGCTCAGTAAGTTACGGATTGTAGAATGCCAGAACTGGGCAGGAACTAATTCCTAGCTTTACAGAAGAAGCAGCTGAAACTCAGTGACACTGAAAGATTTGCTCCAAATCATGTGTCTTATTAACAGCATGGTGACTAGATCCCATCCCAGTGTTTTTTTCCCTATAACACTTGACAACACGGGGTTTGACTGATTGGCCGGGAGAAATGAGGGACTTACAGAGTGCTTGAGAAATTATCAACATATTGTGTAAGTAGCTATATAAGGGACCAGACACAAGTTCACCATTCAAAAATGGTGCAGGGCTGCTTGGTATCTAGAGCTAGTTGGAGCATGTTTCCCAGTCTATCCCTCTTTGGGTTTCCTGTTTGAAGTTAAAATGCTTTCTAAGAGGGGCGCCTGAGTGGCTCAGTTGGTTAAGCATCCAACTTCAGCTCAAGTCATGAGCTAGCAGTTTGTGAGTTCAAGCCCTGCACCAGGCTTTGTGCTGACAGCTCACAGCCTGGAGCCTGCTTTGGATTCTGTGTCTTCCTCTCTCTCTCTGCCCCTCCCCTGCTCATGCTCTCTCTCTCTCTCAAAAATAAACATTAAAAAAAATTTTTTTAATGCTTCCTATGATAGGCAAGTGTCTACAAAGACTCATTAATAACAAGTAAGTTCTGCACCGTGGTGAGGTCCTGTGTCTTTGCAGACTGCCACGCATGGCCTTTGCACCCAGGAAGCCCCCTGCTTCTTGACTCATCTGTGCCAGCCAGTCAGTGGATCAGCTGGTGGAGATGAGCGCCTGATAGTGGTGACGACCGGCATTAGCTGCTTTGAGCCTGAAAGCTGCATGACACGGTTGCTGCTTCTAATCAACATAGGATACAAAGGAGGGCTGATGGGACACCATAGTGCACATATTTTCTTCCTTGCCCAGAATCTGTTGGGAAATCACCTCTTCTCATTCCCAGTTCATCTGTCTGCAGGCAGCCCCATGTCCAGGATTAAGGCTGGACATAAACCCCAGCGTTGGCCAAAATAGCCTGAGTCGGAGGAATGGCAAATGCTCCAAGTTGAGCCAAACAGGAGCAGACCCACGACTTACTGGAGCTGTCAAAAGGGGCTCCAGTCTGTGGACCGAGTCCGATTTGCAGGCAATCAGTCCTGGGAGGGGAGAGACGGGCATTGCCCTGATGGCATTGCGTGAGCCCCTGGATTCGGCCTTGCCTGAAGTTCCCTGGACTTTCTTGAAGACCTAGAACTTCCCAGGAACATAAATCATAACCTCCTCACTTCCCATTTTTTTCTTGAGCCAGCTGGGTTTTTCTCCTTGTCAACCAAAAGAGTGCTAAGTCATGGAGCTTTATCTCAGACCACTTGAGCTGTTTGGATAGTCTGTTCCCATTCATCGTCTGGACGTCAAACCCATCAGAGGTTTTTGGCCAGCGTGAGTGGTGATAAATTAGCTGGGCTTCCGGACCCACCTCCTGGCTACTTTCAGGTCAATTTATTTTCAGGAGCCCATGGAGAACGTGGTAGGGACATTTGTTTGGTGATACACGGATGAATTCAGTTTTCACTGGTAACACTCTCTTTCACTGGGGCTCTGGCATCATAACAGCCATTAAAAAATGTTTTTTAATGTTTATTTTTTGAGAGAGAGAGAGAAAGTTGGGAAGGGGCAGAGAGAGAGAGGGAGAGAGAAATCCCAAGCAGGCACCGGGCTGTCAACACAAAGCCCGACGTGGAGCTCGATCATGACCTGAGCCGAAACCAAGAGTCAGATACTTAACCAACTGAGCCCCCCAGACGCCCCACAACAGCCCTTTGTGATGAGTTTGCCACTTGCCTGTGCAATAAATTCATCACCTGGCTGAAACTAACCAGAGGACCAGATCCCGGGTGCTTTTCATTCTTTGGCTAGTAGCACATTTGCCAGGTGTAGGTGACTTGGGACGTGGGACTTCAGCCAGCTTTGCAGTGCTTAGTTCTATACCGCACAGTGATCCATAATCACGGCTGTGTCACATGACGGCGTTCCTGACTAGGCGAACTCAGTCTGTGCTGATGGTACCAGAGGAGACAATACAGATTTTCGGAATACATTTGACATTTCAAAAGAAGCACCAAAGTATTCATTGTAGGAACTGTTAGAACTTTGTTGTTGTTTTTCCTACTCACTGAGTGACCTAGAATTGTACCGATTGTCAGTTACACATCAGCAGAGAATGGGAAACGTACCATAATTCACCCTCTAAAGATTTTAATCTCTCAATACTAAGTTGCCTACCAGCAAGAACCGAAAAAGGAAAAGGTGTGGGAAATAAGGGTCCAAAGAATGAGAAAGCAGGGAGAGTCTTAAATTCTTTAATTAATGGGACACAAGCACTTCTTGGTAGAGGATATTCTTGAAGGTTTGCATTATTTTATGCAGAAAGAGGAGTCTCATTTCTTTTGTAAACAGTCTGGGGTTTCAAAGACTCTTGGGCTTTCTAATTTATTTAAAACACCCTTTCTGAATTGGCCTGGAGCACTGCTTGGTAAGTTGTTTACGCGATGCTTGACGGCTTTGGCGGGTTTATGTCAAGCCCCAGCTGTATAAACAGAGACTATTAACCTGCTGGTTGGATGTAGCAGATACTCCGGTCTGTTTAAATCCACTGGAATTTCCAATTACTCTGTCTTCAGATTCTTTGTGGAAAACCCTCGAAGGTGACAAGGCTGTTTCTATATAGCCGTGATGACCAAAAAATATGTGTGTTCCTTTTTAAAAAAATTTTTTTTAATGTTTATTTTTGAGAGAGAGAAAGCACGAGTGGGGGAGGGGCAGAGAGCGGGAGACAGAGGATCTGGAGGGGGCTCTGCCCTGACAGCAGAGAGCCCGATGTGAGGCTCGAATTCATGAACCGTGAGATCGTGACCCAGGCTGAAGTCGAGCGCTTGACTGAGCCACCCAGGTGCTCCAAAATACGTGTATTCTAAAGAATGACCACGGAAGAAATGAGGACCAGCGTTCTGTTTGCTCTCAAAGTCATGGGGGAACATTCCAAAGTGGGTGGAAGGGAGTCAAGATGGCTCAGAAGGAAAAGCAGTTCCAGAGTGTCTTTATGTTAGTGACGCAAACTGGTATTTTCCACGTGGGGTCCATGACTCATAGCAGCACGTTAGTGGCCAGTTGTGAAATATTGGTTCCCCTTCCCCATATTCCTTCTTGGATAAGTTTTCAGAGGACTGTTTTTACTTGGGTTCTCCTAAGCAGACCCAGAGACGAGGCTGGGTTTAGCGAGTCATTCAGAAATGGATCCCAGAAAGCAAGCTTGAGGGATGCAGATAATAAGAGAGGAAGGGAGGAAAGCCAATACTAGGTGGCTCACCACCCCCGACAGGCACCTGCAGCTCCATCCTTGCAGGAATCTTCCAGTAAAGGAGGAGCGTGAGCTTCCGAACCTTCCCAGGGAAGCTCAAGGAAGTTGGGGTATTGATCCACAAACTGCCCCCTCGTTGGTTGAGGATCGCTCCTGAGGTCTTTCAATCGCGGGGAAAACCCCAGGCAGAGAAGGAAAACAGCTTGGTGCTCTAATGAGATGCTGTCAGAGGACAAAGAAAAGGTCTGCCATGGCTGCAAGTTGAGTAGATCAAGGGGAACACTGCTGGGGTGTCAATGGAGTACACGTGGCGGCTGTTTTTATATGGTGGAAAACCATAGGTTGGTCGTGACAGATTGTATTTATTTCCTCCAGCTGGAAGCGGGTCTATTTCCTTAAAAAGATTTCAGTGGAATGATTTGGGGTAGGTTTCTTAGCCACACCCTCCAGTAACACGACCCATGAGCCATGTAGTAAGGAAAGCGTGGTTACATTCTCAGAGTACCTCTGTGATAAGAAATACTCTGAAGCCATTAACATCATGCTTTGGGAATTATTTAATATATAATTTACTGTCAAGTTGGCTAATGTAGAGTGTATACAGTGCGCTCTTGGTTTTGAGGGTTCCCATGATTCATCGCTTACATATAACACCCAGTGCTCCTCCCAAAAAATGCCGTGCTCAGGCCCATCCCCTGTTTTCCCCTCTCTCCATGCCCTCCCCCCATCAACCCTCAGTTTGTTCTCTGTGTTTAACAGTCTCTTATGGTTTGCCTCCCTTCCTCCAAGCTTCGGGGTTTTTAAGGACTTGAAAAAATGCTCAGCGAAGTGGTAAGTGCAATAAAAATCAGGTTGTGAAACTACAACTTCAGTTATGTGAGAAAAGTATTTTGATACAGAGGAAAAAAAAGGCTAGAAGGAAAGATGGCAGCATGTGAGATGGTGTCTATCTCTGGGTGGTGAGAAAATGGAGAATTTTATGATTTTTTGCTCCTTTCTTCATTTCCCAAATGTTCTACGTTGAACATGTCCACCTTTTTTTTTTTTTAAAGTAAACATGTTTTTGGCTTTCTCTGAATGATCAGATTAAATGTGAGGCTTGCTGGGTGGACAGGTGGACTTCTTGAGCTTGTTGGTTTGCACACGGAGGCAGGCTGTGACTCGGCTCAGTTACTGGGCCGGGAACTCAGCCCAGTCTCCTCAGGGCAATCTGACAATCTGTGGGTGCTCATTTCAAGGTTAGCTCATGAGTCTGTTTCTGCGTGAACTTGCAAGGCCAAGAGGGCAGTTCACAGACGGAATGTGCCCGGCGGGATTCCTGCACGGGCTGGAGGGAGGCAGTGGCTGTTGCTTGCTTGTAACAGAGGAGGCAGCCGGGGAGGAAGTACCTGCCATGAGGGGTTATCCATGTGGTCTTTTTTTGAGTCAAGCTGAGACTTCCTGGTTCACGTATATACTAGTTTATTGTTTTCAGCAGCCCTTCAGGCCAGTGTTGCAGGGCCTGTCTTCCCAGCCCCCTCTGAGACCGGGCATGGTGCTAGTAGACACGAGTTTCCTTACAGAGGAAATGTAGGGGCGCCTGGGTAGCTCAGTCAGTCCGACTTCAGCTCAGATCATGATCTTGTGACTCGTGGGTTCAAGCCCCACATCGGGCTCTGTGCTGACAGCTCAGAGCCTGGAGCATGCTTCAGATTCTGGGTCTCCCTCTGTCTCTGCTCCTCCCCTGCTGGAGCTCTATCTATCTCTCTCTCTCAAAAATAAATAAAGAAGAAAAAGAGGGGCGCCTGGGTGGCTCAGTCCGTTAAGCCTCCGACTTCAGCTCAGGTCATGATCTCACGTTCATGGGTTTGAGCCCCACGTCGGACTCTGCTGACAGCTCAGAGCCTGGAGCCTGCTTCCGATTCTGTGTCTCCCTCTCTCTCTCTGCCCCTCCCCGCTCATGCTCTGAATCTCTCTGTCTCAAAAATAAATAAAACATTTAAAAAAAATTAAAAAGAAGAAAAAGAAAAGAAAGTGATGGATCATGGGGGCACCTGGATGGCTCAGTTGGCTAAGCATCTGATTCTTGATTTTGGCTCAAGTCATGATCTCACAGTTCGTAAGTTCAAGCCCTACACTGGGCTCTGTGCTGGCAGTGTGGAGCCTGCTTGGGCTTCTCTGTCTCTCTCTCTCTCTCTCTCTCTCTCTGCTCACACTCTTTCTCTCCCTCAAAAGTAAATAAATTTTTTTTTGAAAAAGAAGAAAATGATGGATTGTATAAAGAGAATGCATTAAAGACCAATGTAACACACAAATAAAATGTGTTAGGGGTTTAGGAGGTGGTTGAGTGGCGGGGGCTCCATGGACTGGAGTGGTTGAGAAAGGCTTGGAGCAGTGGGTCCACGGGAAAGTGACGAAAATCCACCTCTCAGCAGTCTATATTGTCTTGGGTCATGTACAACTGGGATATCTGGAGTTCTGATCATAGTTCTGTCTCAGATTCCCTGTGTGGTCTCAGGAGATTATTTCCTGGCCTGTGAAAGGCCGGTGCTAACTGCCGCCTGCCCTAGGTGTACCCTGACAGGTAACTGATGATGAACATCCCGGCCAAACTTGGTGGTGCTGTTGCCAAAGGCTTAGGAAGGTCAGATGATTAAATAGAGAGAGCGGTTCCAGAAGTTTCCTGAAATACGAAACAATGGCAGTGCTGGGAAACGCAAGGCTCCTTGAAATGGTGTCCAGAGTCAGCAAGTTGGTTCAGGAGGATTTTTCTTCTGGGGTGTGCTAGTCACAAGCTGTATGTAGAGATGGAATCCACTGAGGACTCTTAAGTCAAGGTCTCCTGTGCGTTTCGCAATAAGCTGGTTAACGGTAAGGGAATTAAAAACATCATTAGCAAGAGTAACGTTTTGGTGAGTTTATGGCATACTGACCTGAAACGGAAGCTGTAAATCCTCAGGAGTGCAGACACGCAGCCAGATTGGTATCATGGAGTTTACAGAACCTTCCAGAGGAACCTAAGAGAGGCTCAGTTCTTTCCCCAAAGATCTGCTTCATTACTCAATCCAATTCCTCACGTCTTTGAGCATTAGACCGCCTCCCGCACTGCTTGTTCCGTTCACGAGGTGTGGACTCCAGGGAAGCAGGAAGCCATGCACCAGACTAAGGAACAAACAGAAATAACAGAATGCTAACCCCAAGGGGGAGGGGCAAAGGTTAGGGCTTAGTCATTGCTGGACTTGCACATAATACTGCTTTACATCTGGCTGCAAGGCATCTGATAGGAGACGTTGCAATGTATCTAGAGTGAAAAAAAACAATAGGCAGACCATAAAAAACTGAGGCCACAGGAGTACACGCGTACCATTTCTTGAGACAATATTTGCAACTCGTTTGCAAATATTGACTCACTAAGTATGATGCTGAAAAAGGAACGTGGTTGAGAGCCAGGCCGACCACACAGAGTACTGGGTACAAACCGAGAAAGTTTTTGCTGTGCCCGGGGTCCGCACTCCCTTATGTGCAACCCAAAGTCTTCTCTGTAGTATCTTCTCTGCTCCTGCCTAAATTCGTAAAGGGTTTCTTCTCTATTTTTCTTTTAAATGATTATTTATTTTAGAGAGAGAGAAACAGAGTGCAAGTAGCGGTGGGTGCAGAGAGAGAGGGAGACCCAGATTCCGACACAGACTCCAGGCTCTGCGGGGCTGGAACCCACAAACCGTGAGATCATGACCTGAGCTGAAGTCGGATCCTTAACTGACTGAGCTGCCCAGGCGCCCCGTATCTTCTCTGGTTTGTAACAGTCTTTTCTTCCAGCAGTTGGAAAAGTGGAGGAGGCGGACCAGCTACACGCGATGACCCGTGGCCTCACAGAAACAAGCATTCTATTTTAATCTGGAGATGAACTGGTTTTCTTTCCCCTCTCCCTTTTGTATCTGCACCGAAGGGACATAATGCAGAGTCCCCTTCCATCTTGGGAAAGTTTGCTGCTCAGGGAAAGACAGACTCACATTAGCCTTGTTAATTGTCACACTACGGGTACAGTAGCCAAAAGAATTCTTGTAAAAGAGCAGGCAAGAGAAGAGGCCCGAGTCTTGGGCGAGGGGAGCACTGAGACAAGGTTCTCCTGGGGCAGAAGAGGGAAGAGTCTGTGGGTCACCGGAGAGGGCAATGCGCCTGTCATTCAGTTCAGGCTCCTCAGGAAGTAGCCCGGCCTCGAGGGGCTCGAGGGGGTGCTTGCGTGATGTGCCTGAGGGGACGGGGACACAGGCTCTGGGTTCTGGGTCTTGGCAGTATGTCCCAAGCATGGACAGGGCAGTCATCCCCACGGAAGTGTGTGTGTGTGTGTGTGTGTGTGTGTGTGTGTGTGTGTGTGTTGGGGGGTGGTCGGAGGGGCTTCCAACAGGAAATTAGGGCGATTCACATAAAACAGAGAGAGAGATGGTCCTCCCTGAACACCCAAGTAACAGTAGCAGCTCTGGGGGGTGGGGTGGGGGCGGCGCCTGGGTGGCTCAGTCGGTTAAGCATCTGACTTCAGCTCAGGTCATGATCTCACAGTTCATGGGTTCAGGCCCCTTGTCGGGGTCTGTGCTGACAGTGAAGATTTTCTTTCTCTCTCTCTCTTTCTCTGCCCTTTCCCTGCTCATGCTCTCTCTCTCAAAATAAATAGACAGACATTAAAAAAAAATGTAGAAGCTCTGATCCACATCAGACTGGCCTGCCCTCCTAAATCTGTAATTGACCATCTCTGTGTGGCACATTTAGCGGCTGCTCCAGAGTTTATGGGACTGGAATTTATTCAGTCTTGGAGGAGGGAGCTTCTTTAAGAAAAAAAAAAAGTTGGGGCGCATGAGTGGCTCAGTTGGTTAGATGTCCAACTTTGGCCCAGGTCATGATCTCACGGTTCATGAATTCGAGCCCCACGGCAGGCTCTGTGCTGACAGCTCAGAGCCTGGAACATGCTTTGGATTCTGTGTCTCCCTCTCTCTCTGCCCCTCCACTGGTCATATTTTCTCTCTCACTCTTTTTCTCTCAGAAAGAAAGAAATAAAGAAAGAAAGAAAAAGAAAACAAGTTATGAAGATAAAAATTAGCTGGAGAGCCAGAAGCCTGTGCTGTTGAGGAACCTGAGCCTAAGCTTCGTGGTAAATCCTCTGCTGGCCTTATTACCTTGTGTCCCAGTTAAGCTGCTAGAAAGTGAGCCCAGAAGGGCTCTCCCCTCGCCCCACCATCCATGGGCGTCCTTCCTTCTCTTGAAGGTAGGCCAAACTTCCTGATTTCGCCAGCTTTTCCATCATCTATACAAGGGAGATTCTGAAAATGGGTCATTTACACAAATTGTTAGGAGGCTTACTCTCTCCCTCGACAAGGTGATGCAACCACGTGTTTACCTTTAATTTTTAAATCTTTTACTGCAAAGTGAAGGCCTTTATTGCTTTGGTCACCTCTCCCTGCCTCTCCCCATCCCCGCACTAAGACTCCACCATCTCCTTTTTTTCCTCAATCCAATTAAATATATTTTATTTATTTGCTTGTCTTTATATTCAAGTTAGTTAACACACAGTGTAGTCTTGGCTTCAGGAGTAGAGCCCAGTGATTCCTCTCTTACATGTGACACCCAGTGCTCATCCCAACAGGTGCCCTCCTTAATGCCCATCCCCCATTTAGCCCATCTCTCTACCCACCTGCCCTCCAGCAACCCTCACTTTGTTCTCTGCATTTGAGAGTCTCTTATGGTTTGCCTCCTCGGTTTTTCTCTTATTTTAACTTCTTTTTCCCTATCTTCATCTGTTGAGTTTCTCAAATTCCACATATGATTAAAATCATGTGATGTCTGTCTTTCCCAGATTTCTTTCACTTAACATAATACACTCTAGTTCTAGCCATGTTTGTGCAAATGGCAAGATTCCATTCTTTTTCATCGCCAAGTAGTATTCCATTGTGTGTGTGCGTGTGTGTGTGTGTGTGTCTGTGTGTCTGTGTGTGTCTGTGTATACACACACATACCACATCTTCTTTATCCATTCATCAGATGATGGACATTCAGGCTCCTTCCATAATTTGGTGATTGTTGATTATACTGTTATAAACATTGGGGTGCATGTGCCCCTTCGAATCAGCCTTTTTTATATCCTTTGGCTAGATACCTAGTAGTGTAATTGCTGGGTCATAGGGTAGTTCTATTTTTAATTTTTGGAGGAACCTCCACCCTGTTTTCCAGAGTGACTGGACCAGTCTGCATTCCCACAAACGGTGCAAGAGGGCTTCCCTTTCTCCACATCCTCACCAACATCTGCTATTTCCTGTGTTGCTAATTTTAGCGATTCTGACAGGTGTGAGGTGGTATCTCATTGTGGTTTTGATTTGTGTTTCCTTGATGATGAGTGATGGCGAGCATCTTTTCATGTGTCCGCTGATGTCTCCTTCTTGATGGAGCCGTCTTCCAAAGAAAACATTAGCGTCAGCAAGCAGTCTGGAAGACTGAGAGGAAGAGGAAGGGGCCTCATTTATCCAGCCTTGAAGGGAGACCGATTCACTCTCTCTCTCGCTCTCTTTTTTTTAAGTTTATTTATTTTGAAAAAGACAGAGAGCATGAGTGGGGGAGAAAGAGGGAGACAGAGAATCCCAAGCATGCACTGCACCATCAGCACAGAGCCTGACATGGGGCTTGAACTCACAAACCATGAGATCATGACCTAAGCCAAAATCAGGAGTGAGACCCTTAACCAAGTGAGCCACCCAGGTATCCCTGATTCACGGTCTTGATGGTAAGGCAGCAGGCACAGCTCTGAGTGTCTGAGGGACAGCAGGTTTTCCAAGATGGACTGACTGTCATGGGGGCCGAGCCTCAGGTTCGCACGAGTGATCAATGTCCTGTGAATCACTGCAGTGGACAGGTCAAGAACAGTGGAGTCCTTTCCGGGAGCTGTTTCTAGAGAAGGTGCTAAGAGTCCAGTTTCACCAAAACAGAGAGTCATTTCACTGCAAAAAAATGTGCCATCAACCCTGGAGAAAACTCCCAGGGAAGAATTCCACAACATTCTGCACCCAGCGCGGCGTTGATGCTACTCACGCAGGAATTTGGTTTCATCTGAAATAGGAAATCTCATTGTTGAGAATTAGACCACATTTACTTAAAGAAAAGTAGCCCAGCCTGGCTAGAGGTGGAGTGCTCTGTGTTTGCCTTAGCTGACATTTCCTAGTGTTTGCATTGGACATAATGAATAAAGAAACGTCAAGATCTTATCATGGGAAGGGAAGAGCTTTTATCTATTTTCCAACAGTGGGATTTATGACCTTCCCAGCTTCCTTTTTTTGTTGTTTTCTTCCTTTCTAAAAAACACCTGAAAACCCCAAGTCTTCCAGAGAGGACTAGGAGCCCAAGAAACAGCTTTTGCCCAAAGCGAAGGAGTGGGTGGGAGACCCCAGGGTCTCGGCTCCCTTCAGCCACTGGCCCCGCAGTCTGGGGATGTGCACTGCATCCCCCAAGCTGTCTGCCTTGACTTACTCTTCAGTGCAGCGAGAAGCCGGTGGCCTCTCAGGCATTTTTCCCAGCTTTGGTGCTCCTTTAATCATTTTCCTCTCCAAATTCCAGAGACCACGTCACTCACAAGCCTTACAGTCCATGTAGGGAAAGCACAGGGGCATCGGCTGCACTTTCTCATCACCACGGAAATGGTCAAGTTCAGAAAGGTGTTCTGACCGAAGGCCGTATGGCAACGGTGTGTTCAGACACAGACCACGGAGAGCTGCTAGAACTCAGCACCCTGACGATGCAGGCGTTGGCCTGGGGCTGCCATACAGCTGCATCCTGGTGCGATGCCAAGGTGTGCCAGAGGGAGACCTAACCATGGAGAGGGCACAGCTCTGTCACCAACATTGACCTTTGGCGAAGTCACTGGCCTCTCTGGGACTCGATCTCCTTATATGTGTGAGGGGAGGGTAATGAGATCAGCAGGGCCCAGGGCTCCTGATATGGCCCAAACACTCCGGAAGTAAGAAGGTCTGAAAATTACAGTGACACAGAAAGAGAATGATTGTGACCCTCTTTTTAAAAATTAAGGGATGCAGGAGTTGAGAGACTATTGAATGCTGAAAATGAACTGAGAGTTGAAGGGGAAGGGGAAGGGGGGAAAAGAGGTGGTGGTGATGGTGGAGGGCACTTATGGGGAAGAGCACTGGGTGTTGTATGGAAAACAATTTGACAATAAAATATTATGGAAAAAAATTAATTAAAAAATTTTTAATGTTTATTTATTTTTGAAAGAAAGAGACAGAGTGTGAGCAGGGTAAGGGGCAGAGAGAGGGAAACAGAATCTGAAGCAGGCTCCAGGCTCCGAGCTGTCAGCACAGAGCCCGACGCTGGGCCTGAAGTCACAAATGGTGAGATCATGACCTAAGCCGAAGTCAGACGCTTAACCCCCTGAGCCACCCAGGCGCCCCTGTGATCCCCTTTGGAAGGGGTTTCTGCCCCTGTGCCTGGCCTCAGGAGGAAGCAGGGCCGGGGGATTTCAACGCAGGGGTGAAAGGGGAAGAGTCTGGGCTGAGGGAGGTCAGGGAAAGAGCAGGGTTGGTGGATCCGTGAACGCAGGTAAAGCCCTACCCAGCACCCAACTCTTTGGTGGGGTATTTGGAAGCTCCGAGCTACCGTGTCCATGTCCAAAGACTATCGGTTCTTGGATGGCGTGGTCTCACTGCTGGAAATTCCTGTTACTCTATTTCTTCTAAACAGAAGATGCCTATCTCTGGGACGACAGCCGACACCCTGATGTCCCATCCCAGGACTCACTTGCCTGTGAGACACATGACAGCCTTGCTGGGTGGCTCCTGGCACACTGCACAAGACGCAGACGCTTCCATCATCTTATTTCGCTGGTGAGGCCATAACAGTGCTGAGATAGACACCAGGCCAACTGACGGCCATAATGATAACCCGTCACCATTTCCACAGCACCGTGGGCCGGATGCCAAGCTAAATGTTTTCCTTACATTTGCTTATTTAACCTTCAAAGCTACCCAGTGAGCTTGTTATATCATTATCTGATTCCAATTTGGAGACGTTAGAAGAGGTCCAGCAACCTTACCCAAGGAGAGGTCATGGGACCCTAGATCTCCTGGCTTGTCTTTGTGATAAAATTGACCTTGAACCTGGTTTGTTTGGACTTCCTAGTCCTGTCCTCCACCACTGTGCTCTTCTGCTTCTCTTGTATCCACAGATTCTAATCAAGTCAGCCCAGAGTTGTCCGGCCTTCGGCAGAACCCCAAATTAAGAACCAAGTCGGATAAGGTAAGATGAAATAAGTGAAAAAAAAAAGAATAAATTAAAAAAATAAAAAATAAAATAGGGATGAGTGGGTGGCTCAGTTAGTTAACTGTCTGACTTTAGCTCAGGTCATGATCTCACAGTTTATGGGTTCGAGCCCCATGTCAGGCTTTGTGCTAATGGCTTGGAACTTGAAACCTGCTTCAAATACTGTGTCTCCCTCTCTCTCTGACCCTTCTCCACTTGTGTTTTGTCTCTCTCTCTCAAAAAAAATAAACATAAAATTTTTTAAAATAAATAAATAATTAAAAACCAAAACCATAGGTGCACCTGGGTGGCCCAGTCGATTAAGCAGCCAACTCTTGATTTCAGTTCAGGTCATGATCTCAAGGTTCATGAATTCGAGCCCCATGTCAGGCTCTGTGCAGGCAGGGCTGAGTTTGCTTGGGATTCTCTCTCTCCCTCTCTCTCTCTGTCCTTCCCCCTGCTTGCTTGTGTTCTCTGTGTCCCTCTCAAAATAAAAAAAAAAGAAATTTAAAAACACCAAAACTATAGTAAAATAAAAACAGTAGTTCTGCCCTGGTCTAGTAAAATGCCCTCCACGGGACAGAAGACGACATTCCACCAACCATCCCAGTTGGGGGCGTGCTGATGCCGGCTCGCACCGGCTCCCACCTGCCAGGGCAGGCACCAGGTGTGCGCATCCCATCCCAGCTCTCCGTTTGATGAAATCAGGTGAGTAGGGTGAACTTGGCCAAGGCGGAGTAATCACACCAGGGAAAATGGCAACCACTGCATAGCAGAGCTTTATTTCCCTGTAGCGCCAGGTGCTAACCACGCATCCGCACGGATTCCAACCCTCTTTGTCGGTTTTTCTGCCCCGGTGAACTGTAGGTGCCGATAAAGAGTTGTTTGTGAAAAGTGGTGTGTGAAAGGAAGTCTTAGTTCTCTGTATGTGGATGTTATATGTGATTTGAGGAGAGACTCTAACACCTGCAGGTGAAGGCATCCCCTGGGAGCCGCTCAGTAACCAACCTTGCGAAAGACACCTGGAGCCCAGTGACGGGCCCTTGGTGCCAGTTCCTTGCTCTCAGAGCTGCCGGGGAAAGGATTGGTGATCTGAGTTTCCTTTGGCAGGGTTTGGTGGCTCGGCTTGTGACCTCGAGCCTGCAAGTCTATGTGAATGACCTTTTCCTTTCCAATGCTTTTAACTAACATCCCAGAGACAGCGTGGACAAACGGATGGAAGCACAGAGCTGCACAGACTCATCGGTGGACAGTATGCACCAGGTCACCTAGCTTTGCAACCACATCTGCGATTCCAACAGACCCGACATTTGGAAGGCGATCTGTCTGTAGTACAACTTTCCCGATTTTCCATGCAAAGGGGAGCTAGGCATGTAGTGGAGAGGAACTACCTACTGTCATCTCAATTTTGCTATGACTTCCAGAGTTTCGTATTAAGGCTTTTGTCTGAAATGGAGTAGAAATGCGTGGGTTTTTGCTGTTTCCCTGACTCTTCCCGTCCTCTTGCTGTGTCAGAGCTCCTGGGGAGGTGGCCATGTCCCTCAGACGCTTACCCCAACACCCTTCACCTGGAGGGTAGCACTAGACAGTCTCTGTCTTACTAAAGAGGCCCCTCTGATTCAAAGATCCTGTGCCTGAGTAACTGCCATCCGTAGGGCATGTAACATAGTCAACTCTCAAAGAGTGATGTTCGCAACCGAGTTTTGGTCTCAGTTCTCTGGCAGGTTCGAGACCTTTGTTCTTCCAAAGGGTGTTGTTCCTGATCAGGACTCAGCAGGGAGAAGGATGTCTTCCTTAAGATTCCCTAGTAAAATAGCAGCCAGAGCTGGAGTAAAAATAACAAGGGATTAAGTGACCCATTCTGAGCGGCCAGTAGCTCTCCCGTGGGGGGGACAGGGGAGTGCCCGGGACAGCTGTGAGGCCCTGCCTGGTGCGCTCCTGCTTCTGCTAGGCACTGCTACTCATGGGGACGGTCTTATATAAGCCTTGGTGGCAGCAGCCTGCCCCTCCCTGCTGAGACAGCTAGCAGGGCCCTGGCTTAGCTGGCCAGAGCCAAGCTCTATTTCTGGAAGGCAGAAAGTTCAGCTGAAGGGTAG
Organism: Helogale parvula; assembly: GCA_004023845.1. Taxonomy (NCBI): domain Eukaryota; kingdom Metazoa; phylum Chordata; class Mammalia; order Carnivora; family Herpestidae; genus Helogale; species Helogale parvula. Next base: position 34,915 of record PJEM01004635.1, on the reverse strand, counting down.
CAACCAGGAAGGTACTGGTTTACTCCATTGGAGGGAGCAGAGATAAAGACTCCTGGGGAGAAAATTATTTTGGGAGACAATGCTGTACAGATACGCCAAGAACATTTGGGATCAGAGCAGGGGAAGAAAATGGAGGGAATTCAAACTTGGAAAGTAATCCTTCCCCCATTGCCATGAGCTCCTTTGGCTCTTGCACAGAATCAACCCCAGGATTTAGAAAAATAGGGGCACCTGGGTGGCTTAGTTGGTTGAGTGTCTGACTTCAGCTCAGGTTATGATCTCATGATGTGTGAGTTCAAGCCCTGAGTCGGGCTCTGTGCTCACAGCTCAGAGCCTGGAGCTGCTTCAGATTCTGTGTCTTCCTCCCTCTCCCTGCCTCCCCTCCACTCACACTCTGCCTCTCTTTCTCAAAAATAAATAAATACTAAAAAAATTTTTTTAATTAAAAAATAAAAAAATAGAATTTATCCAGCAAGCCTGATGAGACAAGACTGTGGTTTTGTCTTTGCCACCAACCCATGCTTACATCTGACTCTAGATTATACATAAATACGTATAATAAATTTCTGATTATTTGACCTCCCTGGGATTCCCTGTTTGCACAAGTACCTGATCCCCAGGCCAGGCAAAGCATCTGTTCTACTCAGGTCGCTGGAAGGGGCATTGTTATCCTACACACACTTACCTATTGCAAAGCTTCATGAGGGGGTTAATTCCTTCAGGACAGAACAAAGTGATAATTTCCTGTGGCTAATTATGGAAAAATTATGTGAATCGTGTTTTTTAAAGTTTTTAAAATGTTTATTCATTTTTGAGAGAGAGAGAGAGAGAAGGAGAAAATGAATGAGTAGGGGAGGGGTAGAGAGAGGGGGAGACACAGAATCCTTAGCAGGCTCCAGGCTCTGAGCTGTCAGCACAAAGCCCAACACAGGGCCTGAACTCATGAACCACGAGATCATGACCTGAGCTGAAGTCGGATGTTCAACCCGCTGAGCCACCCAGGCACCCCTGAACTCTTGGATTTTTTTTTTAAATTAATGAATTAATTATTTGTTTTGAGACAGAGACACAGAGAGACAGATAGAGAGCGCATGCGCAGGGGAAGGGCAGAAAAGAGGGAGAGAGAAAGAGAATCCCAAGCAGTTTCCACATTGTCAGTGCAGAGCCTGACATGGGTCTCGAACCCACAACTGTGAGATCATGGCCTATGCCAAAACCAAGAGTCAGACACTTAACCAACTGAGCCACCCAGGCATCCCTCTGAACTCTTGTTTTTAGTGGTGATGGTGGGGTGTGTGTGTGTGTGTGTGGAGTCAATTGGAAATGACAGTTTTCATTGGAGGTAGGTCCAGCTGGGATCTAGGAACTAGAGGTGAAAACTAGCAACCAAAGCAGGTTGAAAGCACGGACATTGAGGTATGTGAGCAGGACAAATCCAGAAGGCAGGAACCAAACCAGGAGAGGGCTATCCTATGACAGGAAGGGGTATAGAATGGGGATAGGAAACTGGGCTTTGATAAGACCCGGGACATTCCTGAAATGCCAAGGTTAGCCAAAGGAGTGCCTGACCAAGGCTCAGAGGGATCCTATCTGTACCACTGGCAGTGGTTTCTGTCCCCCAAATACTCCACTACGTGATTATCAAATGTTGCATGCTCGAATGAACACTCAACATTTTGGGAAGACACAATTGGAAATCGCTTCCAGAGACAAGTATTTGAGCAACACGGAAAAACAAATATCATGAGTTCTTAATCAATGGTTTTCTTATGTTACCCTTTCTATTTAAGAATAGAGGTGCGAGATCCACTTTGTGGCAGGTGGAGGATAGATGGGTGCCTAGGAAGCCATTGCTGTGTCCAGGAAGAGATGATGGTGGCCCAGACCTGGGCCAGCTGGGGGAAGACGGGGGCTGAAGATGCAGACAAGGGGACAGATTCGAGTATTATTAGTTAGACTGTTGGTTGCAAATCAAAATACCTACAGGCTCTTATGTGTGTTTTAAATTTTCCATAATAAATTTCTGTTATTTGTAAGGAAACAAGAGATGGAAAACCCCAGTAACTATGCTGGAAACCTACAAGTTAGAAGAGACTTGAACCTGGGGCACCTGGGTTCCTCAGTCAATTGAGCATCAGACTCTTGATTTTGGCTCTGGTCGTGGTCTCACAGTTCGTGGGATCCAGCCCTGCGTTGGGCTCCATGCTGAGTGCGGAGCCTGCTTAAGATTCTCTCTTACGCTCTCTCTCTCTGTCTCTGTTTCTGTCTCTGTTTCTGTCTCTGTCTCTCTGCCCCTCCCTAGCTCATGCTCACGCTCTCTCTCTCTCTCCAAATAAATAAATAAACATAAAAAAAAAGAGAGACTTAAACCTATCTGCCGGTTGAATGTAGAGATCTTGCTTTGATTCTTTATTCAAGCAAACTGTTAAAAAGTTGAGACTTGGAACGCTGAACACTGACTTTTTGTACTAAGGAATTGTTATTTTTCACGTGATAATTGCGTTGTGGTGGGTTTTTGTTTTTTCTTTAGCGTTCTTATCGTTTTGAGATCTATGCCTAGACGTTTACTGATGAAATCATGATTGGCATTTTCTCTAAAAAATGTGAGGGAGAAGGAAGGAGTTTGTTGAAACTGGGTTGGCTCTGTGTTGAAATTTGTCTGGGCTGAATGATGGCTGGAACTGAGGCTTTTCTTGTGATGACAGCTGCTAGCCTCATGTGCAGAAACTTTTCCGAGCTATGCATCTGCTCCGCGCATGCGCATGAAGCCTCCTCTTGCTCTGGGATGAAGATATCCAAATAATCTTATTTTAATAAGGACATAAAACAGCTGCAAGGAGGTGGGGGGGTGTAGAGGGGCTTTACTGTTTGTTTTATATGTACATACACAGCTCTCTCTGCTAAAAATGGTAATGAAGCAGCATTTAGGAATTTATCAAGATGAGGGGCGCCTGGGTGGCTCAGTCGGTTAAGCGTCCCGCTTTAGCTCAGGTCAGATCTCATGGTTCGTGGGTTCGAGCCCCGCGTCGGGCTCTGTGCTGACTGCTTGCTCAGAGCCTGGAGCCTGCTTCAGATTCTGTATCTCCCTCTCTCTCTGACCCTCCCCTGCTTGCATTGTCTCTCTCTGTCTCTCTCGGTCTCTCTCTCTCAAAAATAAATAAAAAGCATTAAAAATTAAAAAAAAAAGAATTTATCAAGATGAGTGCAGGCATCGTCTTACTGCATTTCAGAGACACTGGGTTTGTTTTCCTGTTTTTGGGGGGGTTTTTTGTTTGTTGTTTGTTTTTACAAATTGAAGGTTTGTGGCTACCTGCATCAAGCAAGTCTGTTGGCCCTGTTTTTCCAACAACACTTGCTCACTTTGTGTCTTTGCATCATATTTTGGTATTTTGCAACAATTAACATTTTTTCATTGTTAATTGCATTTGTTATGGTGATCGATGATCAGTGATTTACAGCTCTCTAAAAGCTCAGAGGATGGTTGACATTTTTAGCAAGAAAGTACATGCTTTTAACTAAGGTAGGTACTTGTTTTAATGTTCATTTTTGAGAAGGAGAGAAAGAGGTTGCTCAAGCGAGGGAGGAACTGAGAGTGAAGGGACAGAGAATCCCAGGCAGGCTCCCTGCTGTCAGCACAGAGCCCCATGTGGGGATCGAACTCATGAACTGTGAGATCATGACCTGAGCCGAAGTCAGATGCTTAACCGACTGAGCCACCCAGGTGCCTCTGTACTTTGTTTTTTTTAGACAATGCTATACACAGTTAATAGAATACAGTATAGTGTAAACATAACTTACAGGCACTGGGAAACCAAAATATTCATTGACTTGCTTTACTGTGACACTCACTGGATTGTGTTGGTCTGGAATTGAACCTGTGATATCTCTGAGGTCTGCCCGTGACGGTGCGCGGGAAATGCTAGTTGCTCCCTCTTCACTTTTCCTCCTTAGAAGCTGAACCTTAAGTGTGTGGCAGACTTCACTGCTGTCCAAACATTTCCCAGCCTCCTTATCATGTGGCATGGCCACGTGATTTAGTTCGGGCCAGTGAGATGTAGCAGAAATATTACAGGGAACTTTCTGGAAGGCGCCTGAAGGGGGGCTGACTCTTCTAGGAGGTGTGTCTCCTCTCTTCTCCCCCATCTCTTTCCTGCTGCCTGCAATGCAGAGCCCCAGGACCCATGGTGGCCCATGGGGCTGGTCTGAGAGTGGAGGCCACCTGCCTTTCGTGACAGAGCAGAGTCAAGGAGGAGCCCAGGTCGTTAATGACTCTCTGGACTGATGTAACAAAGTGACGGTGAACTTCCATGTGGTTAAGCCAAAGTCACTTCAGGTTTTTAGTCATATGCAGAGTCTTACTGCTGATTGATACAGGTCACTATTGTTCATAAACAAGGCACTATTTGCTATCATCTCTCAAAAAGTAAAGGGTATAGAGCCACTGACTGAGCATTTTCAGTCAGGACTTCAAACTGTGGATATAGTATTGTTGAAGGCCTGGGTGGCTTAGTCGGGGAAGCATCTGACTCTTGATCTCTGCTCAGGTCATGAGCTCACAGTTCATGAGTTCGAGACCCCGCATAAGGCTTTGCACTGACAACGGGGAGCCTGCTTGAGATTCTGTCTCCATCTCTCTGCCCTTCCCCCACTCATGCTCACTCTCTCAAAGTAAATAAACTAAAAACAAACAAACAAACAAACAAAAAAAACCAGGAACGGACCATCAGAGCGATAGCAGGCAGCCATTCAGTGAATGATTAGGTCTGTTTGTGTTTCTAGAAAAGAGCCTTGGGTCTTAATTAACTAAAAAAATATATTTTTAAGTTTATTTATTTTGAGAGAGAGAGCAAGCAGGGGAGGGGCAGAGAAAAAGGAGTGTCAGTGCAGAGCTCTATGTGGGACTTGAACTCACGAACCGTGAAATCATGACCTGAGCCAAAATCAAGAGTTGGACGCCCACCTGACTGAGCCACCCAGTGCCCCATCGGGTCTTATCATTAATTGAAAACAAGGAAGTTATAAAAAAGCATGTGTAGATTGATGTCCTTTGTGTAAATAACTATAAAAATAAATATGTACCTGCTAACTGAGGGAAAAAGGCTTTTACTTGTCACTGAAAGTATTTTTGTACGGATTGAATTTTCTCCCCTCTGTCTTTCTCTACATTAAGAAAGAATTACCAGTAGCGCACATTTGCTTAAAGCCCAAGTTCCTAAATGAACAGCACAAAGAGTTTGCAGTCATTAGATTTCCTCCAACGTCCTTGTCCTAATATCTAAGGCGCAGTCTGATTTCCCGTCTGAATGAATTTGAATGGTTACAAGGAAAGTACTGTCGTCCCCCTCCCACCTCCGCAGCCCATTCTTCTCTGCCTCCCCTTCCTCCTGTCCCCTCCCTATGAATGTCTGATATTACTGACTCTCCAAGGACCTGGTCTTCCCAGCGTCCACGCAGAGGATCGGGAGCCCAGAACCGAGGAAGGAAGCTCTCTCGGGCATGCAGAGCCCGCTAGGGGTCCTGTCCGGCTGCGCTGGGGCAGATGGCGAGCTTCTGCCGGAACACAGAGTCCTGGTCGCACTCAGGGGCCTCCGGGCAGTTTTCACCAGGAGCTGTTTTGTTTGTTTCTTGCCAATGAATGAGGACCCACGGGCTCTGACGGGAGCTGGCGTACGTCCTGGGGCTTATTTACTCCGGCTTCTAACGAAGACCAGGTGTGCTGACTCTTTCGTAAAGCAGGTGAGCTCTGCCTAAGAGAGCAGGATGGACACACAGCAGGAAGGTCGCAGGAAGAGAGCCATGCGCCATGAGGCAGACGGCAGGAGAGGTGACATTTGTTTCCAAAGGAGCTCGTGGCCCTGGGGAGCTCACAAGAACAGCTCAGCTGGTGTTTCCGTTTTAGGACAGTTATTTCTAGGGGACGGCGTACTTTAATGAGAAAATCTGAACCTTGGCAACCCCTCAGTCCAGAAAGGATTACTGGAGGATGATCAGGAACACTCATGTCTAAGGAGGGGCGAGTTCCCGGGATGGATTCTCACATAGAGAAACATGAGGTGACAAAGTCTCAGCAGTGAAGAGGGGAGGTGTATGTGGGAATTATGAGATCTAGGAATTTGTCACTAGACCAGGTATATTAGTCCTGAGAAATGCGTGCCCAGGGGTGTCTGGGTAACTCAGTTGAGCGTCTGACTCGATTTGGGCTCAGGTCATGATCTCAGTTCATGGGCTGGAGCCCAGCATCCAACTCTGCGTTGGCAGTGCAGAGCCTCCTTGGGATTCTCTCTCTCCCTCTCTCTCTGCTCCTCCCTTGCTCTTGCTCTCTAAATAAAAAAAGAGAGAAAAAAAAAAGAAACAGCAATGCATGCCCAACTTGAACTGGCTTAAAGAAAAATTGGGATTTATTGATCTGTGTAACTGGAAAGTTTGGTAGGTGATTTCAATCCTGTTCAAACCCAGCATGTTAAATGGTCGGTGTGGGACACCGTCACTGCCTGCCTCCTTTTCCTCTGTGTTAGTTTCGTTCACAGGCGGCGTTCCCTACAAGGGCCCAGCTATGGTCCCAACGGCTCCGTCTCCCAGTTTAGCAGTCCCAGAGTCGGACGCTGCTTTCTGTATAGTTCCAATAATGTCAGGGCTTATTTTTATGCCTAGTTTGGCCCATTTATTTTTTTTAATGTTTTATTTATTTCTTGAGAGAGAGAGAGAGAGAGAGTGCATAGGTAAGAAAGAGGCAGAGAGAAAGGGAGACACAGAATATGAAGCAGGCTCCAGGCTCTGAGCTGTCAGCACAGAGCTCAACATGGGGCTTGAACTTGTGAACCATGAGATCATGACCTGAGCCAAAGTCAGATGCTTAACTGACTGAGCCACCGAGGCAGCCCAACACCTGCCCATTTCTGTCCCTGCAATTTTATAGGCCCAGACCTAGTGTCTGAGCCTAGAGCTAGAGTCACAACAGATGTTGTGGGGCCTGGTGCTGGTGGTGCAAGTTCAAAGAAGTGTTATCAGGGTCAGGAGAAGGAGTTAACAGATGATTACATGTCTACTACACTAGTGTTGACTTCTGGGCTTCAGTTTTTTTCCCCATATTAAATGAGAGGGACTCCCCTTACAGCCCCAATATGTAATTGTTTGATATGTTAGAGATTAGAGGCCCCCAGACCACAACAAAGGCTTTGGGGCTAACTCTTGAGTCTTTGGGCTATTTGTTATCCTGAGTTTGGGGTTGAAAATAAATTAGGACTAGATAACATATACACAGTCTTAAAGGTATTCTCCAGATGTGGATGGATTTCCTGGTCTAGGATTCCCCACAGAAAGGTAAAATAATTCAAATGTTTTCCCAGGGGCTCCCTAGGGTTTTTCTCTGCCAAACCTAAATGAGCCATCCTAATTTATTTTTTGTTCCATTTTTTGCCTCTGTTTCTTGGTTTAAGTTTATTTATTTTTAGAGTCAGAGAGAGAGAGAGAGAGAGAGAATCCCAAGCAGGCTCCTCACTGTCAGTACTGAGTCCAATGTGGGGCTCGAATCCATAAACCATGAGATCATCACATGAGTCAAATGAGTCAAGAGTTAGGTATTTAACTGCCTGAGCCACCCAGGTACCCCAACCTCATTTTCATAGACTTTCAGAGCAACCAGTAAATGGTGAGCTAGGTCCACACGCAGGCCTTCTGGCCCCAAATCAAGCGGGCTCTTCTACGCTCTGCGGTGGGTGGGTAGGAAGAGCAGGGGTGGCCATTGGTGCTGCCTTCCAGAAATGGGATGTTTAAAAAGAAAGCTTTGCAAGACTGAGCAATGCTGTCTGTTGCAATACGCAGATTGAGTGGAGTCTGCAGAGACTTGGGAAATGCCGGATCTGAATGCAAATTACGTGATCAGACCAAGCAAGCAGAGAGACGTGTAGCATCGCCAGCCCTTGGCACCATTTCTAAAAGTAAGACAAGTAGCTCTCCTCAGAAACTGATGACTGTCAGTTTTTTCCTTATGGATGAGAGAATATTCTGGAACTCTTCCTACAAGAGTAGCCATAGACATAGACCAACTTCCAAGCAAAAGTTAATAAAGGAGGAGAGTATCGCTTGTAAATGTGAAGAAGAAAAGAGAAAAGAGTCCATCTGGACCCCACAAAAAGCTTGTGTGATGGCCAATATTCACCTTGGTTCTCAAAAATGGACTGAAAAGTAATGGTGGAGAAGGTGCCACCACCTCAAAGCATGCTGGGAAATTTTCACAGGGTACCTGATCATTGCTGATTCCTCTTACTTATAGGAAGGATTAGAAAGTTCAGGCAAGAACTCACTCAGCTCGAGAACATGATCCAAAGAGGAAACCAAATCTGGCAATGTCAACAATGGTCACCTACATCTACCCCCCGCCCCACCCCACCCCCGCCTACTGCCTTCTAGAAAGGACCATCCTTACCACCATGTGATTGGACCAGAAATGGGCCCCAATCCAGTGAAATTACTGAACTAGGAGATGCAGATAGAGTTTGCCAATATGGTTGAGGAACATAAGGAAACAGATCCATGGAACATAAGCTAAGGCACCAGGGCACCGGTTGCCGTAAACCAGCCGCCCACAGGACCAATCGGAAGCACAGCATGTTTTGCTTGCCCGCAAGGTTTGCGATTCAAAATGATTGCCAACACTTAAAAACTAGACTCTTGCACATTGCAAAATAGGTGGGCTTCCAGAGAAAACTGCGCGGAAATTGTGACTATCTAAGAATAGCCATGCTGATGGCATGGAGGCCAGACTTGAGGTGCATTTGGGACTTTGCAGACTTTTTGGACATGTGTCCAAAGATCGCACATGTTCCAGTGAGCGTCCATCCAGGGGCACCACCGGCCACGCTCCAGATTCTGCAGCTGTCCGTGGGGTTCTGCTTAGAGAAAATGAACCTGGAGCAAACTTCTGGGGGACAGGACGAAAGGGGAGTTTTATATGTGTGGCCCAGGAGCCCTACCACTCGCTTTGCTCATCAGGTGCTGAGATAAGTGACTCCAACGATTTTTTTGTTTTAGACCCACTGTTACAGATGTGGCACAGGAGGGGAGCCAGTGAGCCTGGACTAAGAGAAGGAGCCTGGTTCTGGCTGTGGAGGCGCCCCTGTTCCTGCCCCTATGAGGTCTGAGTCATGAGCAGTTCCTGAATCCCTAAGACTTTCCTACGGAGAGTGAGCGTTCGCCCTTCTCCTGGCTCCCCCTCCATAACACTCCATTTATTTGAGCAAATTTGAGTGGGTTTCAGATCTGGCTGCCAAAAGAGCTTTTGCTAAGACGATGCTGAGGATTAATCTAGCAAAGGCAAGATGCTACCGGGAAAGGCACGTGACAGTATCGCACTTTATTTCCATGACATCACCTGACGCCATTGGCCCCTTCACAAAAGTTCTCCACTGCACATTCTTGGTGGCCTCAGGGCCCTGTTGATATGGACCCTTTTAGGCTCCTTCCCTCCCACAGCATCTGGGCACAGCTCACCAGATCATAGAAGACATCAACCTAGAAATGAGTTGACTTATTTTTTTTTTGGCCCCCACATTTTTGCTCATGTGTTCAACTTGCATGTTTGGGAGATATTTTCAAATGTTTGCTTGTTTCTTGCTCAATTTTGGTGACCTCACTCATTGGTGTCTGTTTGTAAATGCCAGAAGAAGAAACGGTGCCCACCACTGGCTCTCAGAGACCTGAGTGCTTTGGGTTCTTGCCCAAGGGAGTGGGTGTGAGACATGTTTTCAAACCATCATGCAGTTCTTTGCTCTTTTCTGTGAGTCAGAGTCATGTACCGTCTAAAATAGGTGGAGAGTGTGGGCAGGGTAAGCAAGTCATGGAATCTATTCCCGGGGAGAGTGTGGCCCCTCAGGCAGAGCCCAACTTCTCTAAGGGTTAGATTGAGCCTGCAAACCCACCGAGTTGACCGGTTCAGCTCTGCCTGGCGATCCACACATGTGCCTTCCTACTACATTTTAGGGGGGTGGGAACAAGTGTCTGAATGCTAAGCAGGTACATACTTGGGGCTGTGCAGTATGTGGTTAGAAAGCATGAGCTCATGATTGCAGCTCGAGACTGAGGCATGTTTTTGGAATCCCCCCCTTTTTAAGTTTATTTATTTTGAGATGGGGGATGGAATAGGGAAGGAGCACAGAGAGCGAGAGGAAGAGAGAATGCGCACTGTCAGCGCACAGCCCAGAACGGGGCTTGAACTCACAAAGCATCAGATTATAACCTGAGCCAAAGTCAGCAGTCCGACACTGAGCGAATTGACACTCCAGTGCCCCAGGGATTTTTACATTTGTTTTTAACTTTTTTAGAACTTTATTTATTTACCCTGAGAAAGAGAGAAAGAGCAAGAGCAAGAGTCCACACTGACAGTGTGTACTCATGCGGGGCTCGAACCCAAGGACCGTGAGAGCATGTCTTGAGCCGAGATCAAGAGCCAGACGCGTAACCGAATGAACCACCCACGGGCCCCAGGGATTTTTACACCTTTAAATGTAAGTTTGGAAATAAGGTCCCCGCCCCCCGGACTCCAACACACATACACTTGTGGGAACAAGTTCTCATGACGTTCCCATGAATGTTTACCTGACCGCTGATGCTGATGGTGACACCACGAAGTTCTAACTCCACCTGTGTCACAATGCTCAGCTGGCTCTTCAGCTTTAGATCATCGAAAGAGTGATCACGTGACTACCTGCAAATGCACCGGAGCCGTCAGGGAGGCAGGGATGAGGTCATACAATGCATCAGGGCACAGAAGGGACATCCTTTCCTTGGAGCAGATGCTTCACTACACAGAGGAAGGAAGCAGTTGCTTAGAAGGTATTGCAAAATACCGGTGCAACGAAAGCTTAGTCACCCCTAAGGATTACGCGTGGCAAGTGCCTGTTGCATCAGAGAAAACTTAGTGATTGCTCTGGAGGGGGTGAGGAGGAGGGTTTTACTAAACCAAGAAAGATATCTAATCGCAGCTCAGCCTTCCCTAGGCAGGTGGGTGGCAGAAGGTTCTCCATCCACCTCCTTTTCTGGACCCTTCTCTTGACCCCCCCTCCGGGCTTCCACCATCCCACCTCACCCCCATCCACGCTACAGACCACACCACTCCCTCTGCCCTCTTCTGTCCTTCATTTTTATCCTGTAATGAGTTCTCAGGCACTGTGTTACGTCTGCTGAGATGAGTCTGAGCCTTACTGTGACTTAGAAGACTGTGTCCCCCTTTGGGTGACTGTTATCAGAAGAGGGAGGACCTGTGGGCGATAGGAGGGCTTTTTATTTTTCTGACGCCTCAAATCATGGCTTAAGGCAAAGAAAAGAGCAAACAGCATATCCAGTAGGGGACCGGGAGCATAAAGCCATCCAAACAGGAGTGTCCCCGAAAGGGATTTGAATTGTTCTTCTGGGTTGCTGCTTTTTTGTTGTTAGAGTTGTATTGAGTTTGGTTTTGGTTTCGAGAACTTGACACCTCCCTTGCCCTGCAGAAGCAGCACCGGCCAGCTCTTGGTCTCTCAGCGGCCCCTACAGCGTCCTGGTTAGATTTCATCTCCTGAAGGTTCCTGTCGATTGCGTCTCGCAAGGACGCTTTAAGTGACAAGAGAACTACTAACTAACTCCTTAGTTGAAAACTTTGTTAGACTGTATTTGGGATAGCCTGAATCTTACCTGTTGTCACTTGTAAAGGCTAACTCGGGACCCAGGCTCCGTATACGTAAAAAATGTCATCTGCCTTACTGCTTAAGTGTGTTGGGGCGCCCGGGTGGCTCAGTCAGTTAAGTGTCCAGGTTTACCTCAGGTCATGATCTCACAGTTCGTGGGTTCCAGTCCCACATCAGGCTCTGTGCTGACAGCTAGCTCAGAGCCTGGAGCCTGCTTCGGCTTCTGTACCTCCCTCTCTCTCTGACCCTCCCCTGCTTGCACTCTCTCTCTCTGTCTCTCAAAAATAAATTAAAAAAAAAAAAGAATAAAAAATTTAAAAACATTAAAAAAATAAATGTGTTAACATTTGGGGCACCTGGGTGGCTCAGTCGGTTGAGTGTCCAGCTTCTGCTCAGGTCATCATCTCATTGTGCATGGGTTCAAGCCCTGCATTGGGCTTGCTCCTGTTAGTGCAGAACCTGCTTTGAATCCTCTGTCCCCCTCTCTCTCTGCCCCTACCTCGCTCACATGCTCTCAAAGATAGATAGATAGATAAGTTAACTTTTGAGAGTGCTGTTACGGAGATCAAGAAAAGGCAGATTCTAGGACTGTTAGATGTGCTAGAGATTTTCATGGGTTCTCAAATGATTTTTGCAACGATCACACATCGCACTCACTGTTCCACCTTTGAGAGCCCCGTGAACTGGCCGTTCCAAATGGTAATGACAGTGGGAAGCAAGCCCTATTCTTGCCAGATGAAAACCCCAGTAAGACTTCATTTGCTTCAAAGTAATTTATGGGGACCGCTTTACTTACCCAGGGCAATGGTTCTTACCGGCATCCCAGTGCTCAAGGGGTATAGTAGGAATGCTTTTTCATTTTTCATAAGGAGAAATAAAAACGTTGAGAAAACAGAATCAGAGCTCATTACCACTAAGTGTGGGTGTGCTCCTTTTCTCTTGCCACAATTCCATCAATTCTCTTGTTCATATTTTTTTGATTTCTTCTTAGTTCCAGAGATTTTCATCTAATGTTTTCCACCCTGAAATCCCGTGTCCTACCTAATAGCCAATTGCCCATTCTCTTCTGAGTCTTTCCAGTTGACCTCTTCATAGTTTCTTCTACTTGGTGGCTTCTTCTCTTACCCACAGAATTGTGATTGGGTGCGTGCTTGCCATCGTGGAAATGCTGGCTCAGGGGGATAGCTGATCAATTCCCAAAGCTTCCACTTTGACAGTAGCCAAATCCAGTATCCATGTGGCCTGATGTCTGCCCCATTAAATACACATTCTGATTACTTATCGAAAATCCCAGCCCTTAGGGCAGTGGGTGGGTCAGTCTGTTAAGTGTCCAACTCTTGGTTTCGACTCAGGTCATGATCTTGCCATTTGTGAGTTTGAGCCCTGCGTCAGGCTCTGTGCTAACAGCATGGAGCCTACTTGGGATCCTCTGTCTGTCTGTCTGTCTGCCTCTCTCTCTCTCTCTCTGCCCTTCCCCCTGTGCATGCTTTCTTTCTCTCTCTGTCTCTCTCACTCTCAAAAACAAATAAACATTAAAAAAAGAGAGAGAAAATCCCAGCCTCTTTGAGTACTGCCCCATCACCACCAATTTTGAATACGTTTTCCAGTCTCTTGATATTATGCACATTTTCTCAGCTTGCTGAGGGTGGAGGGGTCATATTCAAAGTCCTCTTACACGTGTCTTCAGTGTTCTTTCCTTCTTCCTCATACTCCCTAGCTACACTCTGTTCAGACCCAGTATTTACTCTGCATACCTGCTGTCCTCCTGCCCCTTGCTGGAGAAGGCACTACCTACTGTAAGGTTGTCCAGATGGCCCCCCACCAAAAAGTGTGGAAGGACCTCAGAAGACCAGGCACCTAGGAGCCGAGCGTCCGACGTAGGCTCAGGTCATAATCTCAAGGTTCACTAGTTCGAGCCCCACATCAGGCTCTGTGCTCACAGCTCAGAGCTTGGGGCTACTTCAGATTCTGTGTCTCCCTCTCTCTCTGCCCCTCCTCCCCCTTGCACTCTGTCTCTCTCTCTCTCAAAAAAATAAATAAACCATTAAAATTTTTTTTGGAAGACCAGGGACCTAGACCTTGATCGTTGGCCCCCACACCTGTCCAAAAACACGTTCCCATCTCAGTGTACCTAAGTTTATATCAGTTCCTAAGATAAAATTTAGCTGTTTTTCAGAGAAACACGCTGTGTTTTGGGCTGCTTCATTTTCAGGGTCCGTTTAACTGGCTTCCCCCGACCCCAGGTTTTTGGTTAGATCCAAATAAACGCTGCTGCGGATGAGAGAATGTCAAACCCATGATTTCACTGCAAGTTGGTTCCACAACCCACAGTCTGGAAAATGAGCCTCATTGGCTGAGTTGAAAGACCATAGAGACATCGGAGAACTTGACCAACTAGCCACACGGGAGAAGGTGTTTAGTTAAGCAGGCTTCCAAAAACCTGGCTAACTGGGTGACATTTGATGTGGCATCTGATCATCAACACAGATCAAGTGAGAAATGAAAGCTGTTACCCATGGTAATGATTGATGATAAAATGATAAAAATATCCATTGCTTAAGCATCCATTTGTGCGGGGCTGGGGGGCCAGGGAGTGACAAGGGGAACAGAGCCTTTTATGACGTAAGTCGCAGCCGCTGAGAGTGCCAGGTGGTTCTGAGTCTCTGCTGAACACTGATTTGAAGGCTCGTGCTCTGAGAGTTAATCCACTCAGCACTTAAGATATGACTTGTAAAAGCTAGGGAGCTTTATTATTATTTTATTATTTATTTTTTAAATAATTTTTAAAGTTTATTTATTTATAGAGAGAGAGAAAGAGAAAGAGAGAAAATCTTAAGCAGGCTCCACGCTCATTTTGTAGCCTGACACAGGGCTCAATCCATGACCCTGGGATCGTAACCTGACCTGAAATCAAGAGTCAGTTGCTCAATTGTCTGAGCCACCCAGATGCCCCTGTTTTCCATAATCCTTTTCAAAAGACTTGGTCCCTCCTGAAAAATTGACAATGAATGAAAAATACAATCAGGATGCTTGGGGGGCTCAGTGGTTAAGCATCTGACTTCAACTCAAGTCTTGATCTTGTAGTTTGTGGGTTCAAGCCCTGAATGAAACTGTGCTGACAGCTCAGAGCCTGGGGCCTGCTTCAGATTCTGTGTCTCCCTCTCTCTGCCCCTCCTACTCACTTTCTCTCTCTCTCTCAAAAATAAATAAACATTATTATTTTTTTAAATGATTGGTCAGATTGCACACACTGGCAGGATTTTTTCCCCTTAGGAGAGGATGTCCATGAACGCTCCCAGCTATCAACTTTTTTGATCAGGAATAAAGAACTCCACCTCCAGCAAACTCAATTACTTTCCTGGTCCTTTGTACGTCTCATATAAAGCTTTTTTATTGCTACACCTGCTTACTAATTATGACTGCTATACTGTCAAAAAAATTTCCCACCAGGAAAGCCTGATTGATTTCTATTTCCTGATGACAAAGTATGTGTATTTTACATGATGTTGTGAGTTTTTCTTCTGCTTTTAAAGTACTTTGTTATTCCTCAAGGCAAAATGATCAAAAGAACTGGCAAGCAAATCTAAAGCACACATTTCATAACCCGAGTGACCTCTGAAAATGTAACATGTCATTTATATTTTCAATTTAAGAAAATTCCTTCAACTT
Organism: Helogale parvula; assembly: GCA_004023845.1. NCBI lineage: Eukaryota > Metazoa > Chordata > Mammalia > Carnivora > Herpestidae > Helogale > Helogale parvula. The sequence continues at coordinate 19,586 of PJEM01004635.1, read as the reverse complement.
TGATCCATATCCAAGAGCTTATATCATAATGTCAATTTCTAACAAATTATATCCCTCAGTCCTCATGTATTTTCAGAAGAAAACAAGTCATATCAAAGTCATATTAGGGCGCCTGGGTGGTTCAGTCGGTTGGGCGTCCGGCTTCAGCTCAGGTCATGATCTCACAGTTCATGGGTTTGAGTCCCGCATCAGGCTCTGTGCGGACAGCTAGCTCAGAGCCTGGAGCCTGCTTTGGATTCTGTGTCTCCCTCTCTCTCTGACCCTCCCCTGCTCCCACTGTCTCTCTCTGCCTCTCAAAAAAAGAAAAGTCATATTTTCCTCAATGTTGATACATTTTTATAGCAACTTGAAAATTCTGAGTAAACTGAAAGTATATTTAACAACAAAATAAATTTAGCTAATACAGCCACCTTATAGCTTTCTTAGTTTAAATCAAGGCAACAGTCAATTTGCATACTGCACCAAATTTATCAATCCGGTTATTTTTATCTGGATTTATAAATCAAGAATTTTATAGATAAGTGTTGTGGGTTTGTTTGTTGTTAGTTTTTGTTTGTTTGATTTTTGTTTTCAGCATCTGGCTACACAAAAGCCTCTGATTAGGTACTTTCTCCAAATTAGCATAATGTGATTTTTTGACTTTTCCATAAAGATATGAAACCAATCACTTTTTCCTCCTGAACAAAAGTCATATTACTACAAATTACTCTTTTAATTTTGCTCCAAGAGAACTTTTTAGGCTTAGACATTTTGCATTGCGCCCCCATAGCTGGATAAAACACACTAGGCAATTTCAAAAAACAAATCTCAGCATGAGACTCCTCTGGCGGATCCTTAGCATCCAAAATAACATCCACAGAGATGAAACTAATAGAACTTTCAAGGAATGCGTGCATGGTGGAGCACCGAGAACAAGGAACTTGTAAAGGAAAAGAGGAAGAGATTCTGCTCATCTTGCTAATTGCCAGCCGGCACTTGTCTGCACGAAGTAACCGGTGCTTTCTGGTCTATTTGCGGAACTTTTATTTTCAGGAAAGAACGCATACAGGCCCAGATCTTGTTGGTCTCTGTTCTGGAGAATGTTTCCGACACCCCTTTTTCCCAGTAATATTTCAGGACCGATTCGGTTTGGTCCTGGTAAACCTTCAGCCTCTTGAGCGTGTCTCTGGTCTATCATTCTCACGCTGAACGAGGGGCTCGTGGGTCAGATCATCCACGCCAGCCACTTTGGGAGGTTTGAATTCGAGGTTGTAAACGCGCCTGCTGCTTGGACGAATCCAGCGAGCAGAGGGGCGTTGCCTGGTGACCTCAGAGGGCGCGTTCAGGTTCAACACCAGGTGTATCTGATAAATCTATCCAGGGCCTCAGCTTGTCACAGTGTTCTGGGGAAACCACACAACAGCCAGCTCTCCTGGCTCAAATTTTTCAGCTCGTGAAGGGCCACCGTGGTTATGACGTCATCCGGGATGAGCTTCCCTTGGTCCGAGAAGACCTTGGCCAGCACACCGGTCTCTGTGTCCCTCAGCACGTTGTCTCGGATCAGGTCCCCGCTGGAGAACCTTTTCAGCCGCAAGTGTTTGGTGATGCACAAAGCCAGGGTGTGCTTGCCGGGGCCCCGGGCGCCCATGATCACCGCATGCAAGAGCTGCCCGACGCCCCCATGGCCGCTGGGCAAGACCCGGCTGGGGACGGTCGGGCCCTGGACCCGGGCCGCGCGTGCGCTCTGCACATCCGGCCACGCACGTGTGCTCCGGGCCATGCCCTCTGGGGCCCCCTGCCACACGTGCAGGGGGTGGGGGGCAGTGCAGCAAGGAGGCAACCCCACGGTGCAAGCAAGGACTGCACACAGCCCAAGAGAACGTTCGTAACTTGGAAGACTGAGCCAAGAAATCCTCCCTTCCACCATGCAGTGGGAAAAACTGGTAAGAAGGAAACTCCAGAAGCATAAGGTGTAGATTCAGAGTTCTGCCATTCACACAGAAAATGGAGAGGGTGGAGCGATACTGTATTTAAAGAAATGATTCAAAAAGAATACACAAGAATTTCCTAGAATTAAAGAATGGTGTGAGTCGCAGGAATGGCAGTCCAGAACACTGAGAAGCAAATACTGGCAAAGGTGTGAGTAAATGGAACTCACACTCCGCGGGGGGGGGGTGCCCACAGTTAGTTTGGAAGGCCACAAGGCAGTGGCTGTCCACGTTTTGTCTCAGTGTCTGAAGACAAACTCTCAACGTAAAACAAGAAGGCGTATGCAGGATGCTCTCTTCAGCCCTGTTTATATGCAACAGCAGAAAATTATTAACTAGCTAAATAGTCACTAATCAGAGAATGGCTGGGGCACCTGGGTCGGGAGAGCGGTTGCGCTTCCAACTTCCGCCCAGGTCGTGATCTCCTGGTTGGTGAGTTCAAGCTCTGCATCCGTGCAGAGTTGCTTGGGATCCTCTGTCCCCCTTCTCGGCCCCTTCCCCGCTTGTGCTCTCTCTTAGAAATAAAACATTTAACAACAATAACAAAGAGAATAGATCAATGAACTGAAGCCTGTCTAGCGCTTCATAGCGACTACGAAGACAGAGACCCATCTCTGTGTGCTAACTGAAAAGATTTCTAAGACGTGGTAGATGCAGAATGTTGCAGCACCATGTAATTTACATTCAAGTTATGTGAAGGTAAGTTGCAGCTTGTATTTAAATACACCTGGGGGCTCAGTCAGTTAAGTGTCTGACTCTTGGTTTCAGCTCAGGTCATAATCTCACAACTCGTGAGTTCGAGTCCTGCATCGGGCTCCATGCTGAGCGCATAGAGCCTGCTTAGAATCCTCTGTCTCCCTCTCTCTCTCTGCCCCTTTCCTGCTCATTCACACACGCACACGCACATACTCTCGCTCTCTGTGTCTCTCAAAAATAAACTTTAAAAATAAAACAAACAAAACTGGGAAGCCAGGTTGCAAGCAGTGGAAAGACAGCTTGATTTTCTGTTTCTAGAAGATTGCTCCGCGGGCAAGAACAGAACAAGAATTCTGCAGGGCTGCAAGGGAAGGAGAATTTTGGTGAGAACGCTCCTCTGCTGTTAGGAGGCTCTCTCAACAGGCCAGCGGAGAGGTGAGAAAGTACAATTTTACCTTTAACTCCATCAACACAAGTGCGGTTGAGCCCCTTTTCATTTGTCCCTGGGCCATTCCTGTACTTCTTTTCTGTGTAGAATTTGTAAGCTGACCGTTGTCTGCTGATCGCTTCCTCGGAAAGGTGCTTTAGGTTTAATTTATGACACAAGCCATGGGAACGTCCCGTCCTCAGCTTTGCCGTGGGTCGTCCATTGGCTCAGTTGAGCATCTGAGCATGGATCCTATGGAAATAATCCTAATTAGAAGGCTGCAGAGCCACCAACCCTGCGTCCACGTCACCTCTTAGAAAGTTCCGTGAAAATGATGTGATGGGCTGTTCTTATGCTATAAGCACAGAGAGAAAGCTTTTCCCAGGATAGAGACTGAGGTAGTAGAAGCCTAATTTCTGTATTTATATTCTGTGGCCCGGTTGCTCTAATTGCTGAGACTTTTAAAAAAATTGTTTCTGGTGTTTGGGATCTTTAAGTTAGTCATATCATCTCCTTAAGTTTTTTTTTAATGTTTATGTTATTCGCGGGGGAGGGGCAGAGAGCGAGGGAGAGAGATAATTCCAAACAGGCTCCTTGCTGTCAACGCAGAACCCTACACAGGACTCGAACTCACAAACCGTGAGAACATGACCTGAGCCAAGATCAAGAGTCAGACGCTTAGCCGACTGAGCCACCCAGGCTCCCCCATATAATCGCTCTTACTCTTGATATATTCAAAAGAGCTACACTGAATACCTAAGAGTCAGAAGGTATACGGATATTTAATAGAAACTTGGCACGTATCCTCCAGTAAAGGAAAAAATTGATGTTGTAATTGAAACAGTATTTTTGCATAATACTAATTGTTTTGTCTAATAACAGAGCACATATTCACCACCTTTTAATTATATACACAAAAAAGCGATCCCGCCCAGGTCTTTCTCTCCTCCTGGATAGATTTAGACTTCTAGTGTATTCAACCTTTCACTGAGACACCTAATTTGGTACCCGAATCTGATCCCAGAATATCCCAGAGAGCATCTTCGGAGAATAGGTAGCACCGGCTGCCTGTCAGGTGTGCGTGGGAGCGGCTGTGCTCCCGCAGCTGACAGCCGGCACCGTCCGAGTTGAGTTCAGGTACAGGACAGAGTCCTAAAGCACAAGGTCGATTCTGGCGCCCGAGCCCGCCTCCCTCCTCCCTCCTTCCCCAGGCCGATGGCACTTACGCCATTGGAGACATTGGTTATAAAACTTTTCTCAACAGCACCTGGCAAGGGATTCTCTGACCAGAGACATAAAAGCCCGTGGCCAAGTAACAGCATCTAAGACATGGCCGCATTTAGCAGAACATGTCCAGTGCCCACCAAGTGGGATTGTGAGTTTTCGTTGCAACTTTCTAGGTGTTTTTCACAGTAACGGAAACCACATGGTGTAGCAGTAAAAGAAAAAGAGCGGGAGCTCCTCAGAGGAGGCTGATTTTTGCAGCCCCAGTCATTTTGGGGTGAAAATTTCCGAGTTAATTTATTGACCGCGCTAGGGAGAGTTAGCAGTCGTAGGGCATCCAGAGACAGAGCCGGAAGCCACAAGGGAGATGAGAGACTTGATAATCACTCATTCAGCGATTCAGCAGACTTAAGTTGGGCTTTTACATCTGTGACTTACTGTTCTAAGCACAGGGGATACAGCCCATGTGAAAGCCTGAGTGGTTGTCCCCTTGAAGCTGACCTTCTAGCAGGTATTATGGGCTAGGGTTTCCCAGAGCGTGGCAGCTTCTCTGGGGAATGTGAGATGTTACCGGTCTCTGGGTGAGAACATGCCCCTCCCCCACTCCAGGTTTGATAAGTATGTTTTACACTATTATGTAAATGTCAGAGACCCGTAACATTAAACAACAGTACAGCCCCAGGCATTCAATATCTGGTTTCATCATGATTGATGTTTTGCCAGTATTGTTCTATCTTATATTTTTCTGGAGTATTTTCCAATCTTGTTCTATCTTTTTCCCCCCCTAGGGTATTTTAAATAACAGCATTTTTCATTTTGACGATGCATATGTTCTAATGTGTGTAAGGAAAAATATAACTAGTGCTCAAACCTAATATTTGGGAGTATTCTTGCTTAGGACAAAACTAAACTAGAAATTTAAGTTTTGTAACTGGTATACGGTGGCGCCTGACTGGGTCCATCCATAGAGCATGTGACTCTTGACCTGTGGGTTACAAGATCGAACCCCATGTTGGGGGATAGAGTTTACTTAAAAAAAATTACAACTGGTACATAGATACGGCAAAGCCCAACAAGCGAGTACATAAATGACCAAAATGTATTAACTATTGTCAGAGGCAAGAAGAGAAGAGGAGGTAGTAGACATTCCCCTCATCTTCCTCCCGCGTGAGGTTAGGATGGTCAGAAGAGGTTCCTTCAAGAATAAAATAAGATAAAAATAGAAAGGAAGGCAAACCATAAGAGACTCGTAACTATAGAGAACAAACAGGGTTGATGGAGGGGAGGTGGGGGGAGGTGGATGATGGGCATTAAGGAGGGCGCTTGTTGGGATGAGCACTGGGCGTTGTATGAAAGTGATGAGTCACTAAATTCTACCTCTGAAACCAATACTACACAGTGTTAACTAACTTGAAGTTAAACAAAATCTTGGAAGAAACAATAAAATAAAATAGGGGCGCCTGGGTGGCTCAGTCACTTAAGCATCCAACTCTTGGTTGTGGCGCAGGTCATGATATCGGGGTTCATGAGTTCGAGCCCTGTGTCAGGCTTTGTACTGACCGCATAGAACCTGCTTAGGATTCTCTCTCCTCCCCCCCACCCTTCCCCCATTTGCTCTATCTCTTTCTCAAAATAAAGTTTAAAAAATAGAATAAGATAAACAAAAAAAAAAAAAAGAAGAGATTCCTTCTTCTATGGAAAATACTTAGCACCATGCCTGGCACTTAGTAGGTGCGTACAGAATAGAAGCTGATACTGTTTTTGGAAGGCATCTTTGATTCCAGAGAACCGTTGCTGGCCGTCATTTATTAAATACTTACTATACACACACACTGTTGTTGGAGATTAAAACACAGTATCTCAGGGCACCTGGGTGGTTCGGTCAGTTAAGTGTCCATCATTGATCTCGTGATTCACACGTTTGAGCCTCACATCAGGCTCTGTGCTGACAGCTCGGAGCCTCGAGCTGGCTTCAGATTCTGTGTCTCCCTCCCCCACTGCCCTTCCCCAACTCTCTCTCTCCCTCAAAACTAAATCTTAAAATTTGGGGGGGGTGGGCACCTGGGTGGCTCAGTAGGTTAACTGCCCGACTTCGACTCAGGACATGATCTTGTGGTTTGTGGGTTTGAGCCCTTGGTCGGGCTCTGTGCTGACGGCTCAGAGCCTGGAGCCTGCTTCAGATTCTCTGTCTCCCTCTCTCTCTCTGCCTCTCCCCTGCTGTGCTCTGTCTCTCTCTATCTCAAAAATAAACACATTAAAAAGAAGTTTTTTTAATTTTTTAAATGAAAAAATATATATGTAATATCTCATTTCCTCATCATATACACTATGAGTAGATGTTAGGATCCCCAGTTTTGGAATGAAAAAGTCAAGGCTCGGAGAAATGAAATAACTTCAGGTTACAGAGCCGGTGAAGTGCAGGACTCAGGCTGGAACGGAAGCCCGGTCACCCTGAAGGCCAGGTTTGGGTTTTGGCCCGGTTCCGAAGATGGCCAGGAGGCCGCAGGGGAAAGAACCAGTTTGGAGTCTCATGGACACCTGACTCTACCATTTTGCTAACGTGGCGACCCTGAACATTTCATTACACTTTTCCTGAGCCTCTGTTTCTTATGCATAAAGTGGGGATACTAATGCTAATTCTCCAGTTTGCAAGCATGAAGTGAAATGGAATGGCAGTCTGGCCTTTTAGACACTGAACTAAATGTGCTATATTCATACAGCATGAACAAGGCGTGTGATTTGGAGCAATCTTCTTCCCTCCTTGGGTCTTACTGTCCTCAGTTGTAAAAATAATGGGGTTGACCCTTAAAAGTCCTGCTAGGGAGAACGTTCCAGATTCATAAAAAAATTTTTTAAGTATTTGTTTATTTTGGGGGCGCCTGGGTGGCTCAGTCGGTTGAGCATCTGACTTTGGCTCCAGTCATGATCTCATGGTTTGTGGGTTTTAGCCCTGTGTCAAGCTCTAGGCAGACAGCTAGCTCAGAGCCGGGAGCCTGCTTCAGATTCTGTGTCTCTTTCTCTCTCTGCCCCTCCCCTGTTCACTCTGTCTCTCAAAAATAAATGTAAAAAAATTTTTTTAAAATATTTGTTTATTTTTGAGATAGAGCAGGAGTGGGGGAGGGGCAGAGAGAGAGAAGGAGACACAGAATGAAGAGCAGGCTCCAGGCTCTGGGCTGATAGCACAGAGCCCACGTGAGGTTTGAACCCACAAACGGTGAAATCATGATCTGAGCCGAAGTCGGATCCTCAACCAACTAAGCCACCCAGGTGCCCCTATTTGTAATTATGCCTAAGTATTGTAGTCTGGATTCCTTAGAGAGCAGAGCAGAATAGCTGTGTTTCTTTGTCAGGAGCACAATGTTGGGGGGCAGAAGCGAGAGAATAGGCGATACAGGAACGAGGGAGAGAAGGAGAGACATGTGAGCAGAGAGATAAGTGAGCGGGTTGTCCTAAGTGCTGCCCGCGGTGTTATTTGACAGCGTCCTCTCTGAAAAGCTGCATCTCAGGACAGTCTGAAGTGAAAGAAATGAGAAGGAATTTATCTACCAGTTTCCATTTCCCGTCGCACAACCCTCACGCCACGAGGCGCTAATGCCCCTGCGGTTCGGGGGTCCATGGTCGTCCGCATCTGGGTGTTAAGAGGGAAGCCAAGATGGGAGATGAGAGTTGTGTGCACGGGTGCGCGGCTGGGCTCGGGAGGGAGCGCCTGGAAGAAGCAGTCTGTGCTGGTTGCCATGGTAGCGGCTGAACCTAGAGACAGGTGCGGCTGAGCGTCTGCAGTGGTCTCAGTGTGCGATCCGGAGCTGTGTCCGACCAGCTTCCAAACAAAAACGGCGGGGGCTTCCTTATAAAATAAGGACGGTCAGGAAAGAGGAAATAACTCACAAAAACACCCCAAAAGGGACCACAGTGTTTGACCCTGAAAGGGAGGATAATAATAGCATGTACCCATAAGGTAATTAAAAGTGATGTGAATTCAAGAAGTTAATATTTGTAAAGCACTTACAATGTAGAAGCCAAAAGCCACTGTGTAGATGTTCGTTCAAAAATGATAATAAAATACGCGCCACGGGAGCTCAGGTGATTCCTGCAACTGTGCATTAATTGTCCCTCTAAGCTTTCTAGCTGTGAAGGAAAAAGGAGAATGTGGCAGGTTAGTAATTTACGTAGTCATCTGATCAAAATGAGCCTGCTAATTCAGAAAGAGAGCCGAGAATTTACCCGGCATGAGAGCCCAGAGGAGATTGATCCCAAGGGACATTAAAAAGCAAAATAAATAGGGACACCTGGGTGGCCGTGTCGGGCAAGTGTCCAGCGCCTGGTTTTGGCTCAGGTCATGATCTATCTCATGGTGCGTGGGTTTGAGCCCTGCATCGGGCTTGGCACTGACCTTACAGAGCCTGCTTTGGATTTTCTTTCTTCCTCTCTCTGCCCCTCCCCCACTGCATTCTCTCTCTCTCTCTCTCTCTCTCTCTCTCTCTCTCTCTCAAATAAATAAATAGCAAAATAAGTAATATTTTCTTTTTTTAATTTTTAAAAATGTTTTATTTATTCTTGATACAGAGAGAGACAGAGCATGAGGGGGGGAGGGTAGAGAGAGAGGGAGACACAGAATTGGAAGCAGGCTCCAAGCTCTGAGCTGTCAGCACAGAGCCCGATGCGGGGCTCGAACCCACGAACGTGAGATCATGACCTGAGCCGAAGTCAGAGGCTTAACTAACTGAGCCACCCAGGCGCCCCTATAAGTAATACTTTCAAAACGTTTGAGTAAGATGTGCAGAAGAGTTTCTCATGTGGCTAAATTCTTTCACGGGTACTTTACCCAGTGGATTCATATTACTTCTGAAAGGTAAGATAAGGAGATTCAGATTTGAAGCCTGCTGCTGTGTAGGCCTGAACGAGTGGCTCTCCAGAGGAGGCAGTTTTGCTCCTGCCCCCCAGGGGACATTTGGCTTTGTCTGGTGATATTTTTAGCTGTCAGAACCGAGGACAGGGCTGGGGTGGGTACTTCTACTGGCTGGTAGTGGATCGAGACCGGAGATGTTATGAATAGTTCATGGGACACTCCTATGCTAAAAAAAAAAAATTGTCATTTATCTGAAACTCACATTTAACTGAGACCCTTCTACTTAAAATTTTTTTAACGTTTATTGATTTTTGATAGACACAAAGTGCTAGCAGGGGAGGGGCAGAGAGAGAGGGAGACACAGAATCGGAAGTAGGCTCCAGGCTCTGAGCTGTTAACACAGAGCCCAACGTGGGACTCGAACTCACAAACCGTGAGATCGTGACCTGGGCTGAAGTCTCACGCTTAACCGACAGAGCCACCCAGGCACCCAAGACCCTTGCATTTTAATCTGCTAACTCTAGCAACCCTAGCTGCTAAAGGCCCTGCAGCTCACAGGACAGCCCTCCACAGCGAAGGATTATCAGGCCCCCAAATTTGAATTGTACTGAAATTGCAAACCCCCGCCCAAAATGAAGTATAGCTCTTTGCATGCTTTCCTAGAGGAATGGGGACATAGTTTGGGTGTTAAAATGTCTTTTAAGGTTATTTAGCTTACCATTAACTTCAGGTCGAAACCTGGGCTCATCTATTTACATCCTGATGCTAAGGGGAGCTTGAGTCCTGCCTCCAGCAAACAGGGGACAAGTCGGTCATTGTGTGGACGCTTCCCGTCCCCAAATCTTTATTCTAGAAATAGCTTTCTCTCTCGTTGGGGAGAAAGCAACCTATCATGTCATTTTCATGGCTCTTTGTTGAGGTAATTCCAGGAAAAGAGATTTGGGGAAGGGGCTGGGCCGTCTTCGTGTGAGACTCAGCGAAGGTTGGGGAATTGACTGAGTGGAAAGTGGGGTAGAGATGGGATGAAACCCGTGTTCCGGAGGAGGGCCTGTCCCTGGCCTGGGCTGTGAGCTGGGCATGTGTTGGGCTCCAGGGAGGGCAAGAGGCGTATGGTCCTGGAAGGAGGTCATAGGAAGGACTTCCCTCCTCTGGGCACCTGTCGTGTGATGACGGGCTCGCGACATACTGCGCTGGTTTTGTTAGACACTCCTTCTCGTAACAGAAACCCAAGCGTTCCCCCGTGATATACGTCCCCAAGAAAATATTCTCCGCGTAGAGCCGGACAGGGTCACAACGTAAACTCCCTCATGAAGACACCGATGAGTTAATCCCTCCCCTGCACCTGCTTCCCAGGCCAGGCATGGTGTGCGCAGGGACCGTGGTGCCTTCCATTGTTGTTCAGAGGACGGGCTTTGCGTTCAGCACACTGCGGTAGCCGCGTTCCTAGCCGTGAGACGGGAAATAACGTAAATGGGGGAATCAGCTGCTAGCTTCTGTCCTCAGCTAAACTGCGTGTTTGAGGTAGAAGGCGGCTCTCCCCGGTGCTGCCTCACATGAGGTTATGTTGTCCTAATCCATAGCCATCTTTCTTTTCTTTAAGTTTATTTATTTATTTTTGAGAGAGAGATAGCGTGAGTCAGGGAGGGGCAGAGAGAGAGGGAGACACAGAATCCCAAGCAGGCTCCAGGCTCCGAGCTGTCAGCACAGAGCCCGACGCGGGACTTGAACCCACAAACCGTGAGATCATGACCTGAGCCACCCAGGTGTCCCAGTCCACATTCATCGTATTTGGCCTTTTTGTAGCCATGTCTTAGTGGTAGCGGATGGCCTCCGCATCTCCAGCTTCCTACCGCAGTGAGGAAAGTGAAAGGCAGAACTGACCATTCATGGTGCGGCAGGACAGACTGGCAGATGTCCTCACCGGTGACCCTGACTTACCCAGAAAGGATTTGGTTACACTTCGTGTCCTCTGTTCAGAGGGCAGAGAACTTTATCATCCACTTTTGAACGCTTGCCATCAAAAACATAGCTGAAAATATTAAGCTATTTTTTTGTGTGATTGAAGGGTTGGTTTCAGTTTTCTGAGAAGCTGACCTCTACGGTACATTTCCTTTTCCATCTGTGCTGGGAAGCAAGGTGCCATCGTACTTTTTGTGGGGCTTGAACTCGTGGCCCTGAGATCAAGATCTGAGCTGAGATGAGGAGTTGGACACGGACTCTTGACTGAGTCGTCCCGGCGCCCTGCCCATCCCCGCTGTACTTTCATAACGTGTTGTGATTCCCAAAGGCGCGCGTGACCCCTCGTTGGCTTCATTTTTGAGAAGGAGGGTTCTTAATGGCACACAGTCCTTTTTTAAAAAATAGTTTTATTAACAGTTTTTTTAGTGTTTATTTTTGAGAGGGGGGAGAGACTGAGAGAGAAAGAGAGAGACAGAGGATCCAAGCAGGCTCTGCACGGACAGAGCCAATGTAGAGCGCGAACTCATGAACTGTGAGATCTTAACCGGAGCTGAAGTTGGACACTTAACCAACTGAGCCACCCAGGTGCCCCTGAGCTGAGTTTTTTCTAGAAAGGTTTCCTAGAGGCTATGAATTTTACCCTTGGTATGCAATTTCCTAGAAAGTGCATGGTACCTCCTGGACTTTGTTCTCAGAAGCAGGACTGGGCAGGTTCTAGAAAGGTTAAGAAGGAAAAACGGAAGTAATTATCCCTTTTGATGCTTCCCACATTCCCTTTTTACTGGCCACCCCCTCATTGTGTTTTCTTTTTTTTTTTTTTTTGGTGTTTGTTTATTTTTGAGAGAGAGTGCAAGCAGGGGAGAGACAGAGAGAGGGAGACACAGAATCAGAAGCAGGCTCCAGGCTCTGAGCTGTCGGCACAAACCATGAGGTCATGGCCTGAGCTGAAGTCGGACACTTAACCGATTGAGCCACCCAGGCGCCCCCTCCCCTTATCCTTTCTCTCCTGGCGGTACCTTCTCCACCATCTCTGTCTCCTGACATCCAGCTTGCCTGGTGTAGGTGAGCCCTCAGAACAGGTCCTGTAATCAGCGAGGAAATGGCAGGAGGCCGCCATGTCAGCCCTGGGAGACAATGCAAGGCGTTATCAGACCTGAGGATGACAGGGTTTTGGTGCCTGAGCTCCAGACCTGAACGCCTTACGAGCCTAACCCAACATGTGCCAGCCTCATGATCATCTTCCCCTACAAGCTCTCTTTCCACCACTCTTGCTGACTTCCATTTCTATCCAGGAGCCAAAGTCAGAACCCCCTGGTTGTTCTTGACTCCCGCCTTTCTCTCTCCCGCCGTTGAATCATGCCGCTAAATCAAGACCCCGCTGTTCCTGATTGAAGACTGTCTTAATTTTTGCATTTCTCTCCAGCTCCTGGCTGTCCCCTCATCCAGTCGTATTAACTCACACCCAGTCACCGAGCACTTGCCCAGCGGGAACGCGCTGCCTCTGGCGCTGCCTCTCCACTCTGCCTGCCAGCCTGCAAGCTACAACATCCAAACTCTCCCTCCCCGGGTTAAACCTTCCTTACTGGGCCTGAGGGCAAATCTCATCTTCCGGCACAATTGGCAAAGGCTGCAGAATCCCTCTCCTGCTTATGTCTCTAGTCTCACTTCCTGTTGCCCCAGACCGCACCTGCCTCCAGAACCAGCTTTGTCCGCTTTGCCAGACACACGGCCTGGAGCTGCCTGGGCCGTTCATGCTCGCCCTTCTCTCTGCTTGGGGATCGGCCCTCGTGCAAACGGTTCTCAGCCCTCAGCCTGCAGGCTAAACGTGCCTTTCTACAAGAACTCCGACAAAGTCTCTCTTCTCCTCCTCCTCTTCCTCTTCCTCATTTATTTTGAGAGAGAGAACACAAGCAGGGGAGGGGCAGAGAGAATCTGAAGCAGCGAGCCCTGATGCAGGGCCTGACCTCATGACCTTAGAGATCATGACCTAAGCCAAAACCAAGGGTTGGACAGTTAACCAACTGAGCCATCCAAGTGCCCCTCTCTTCCTTTTTTTTTTTTTAATTTATTTATTTTGAGAGAGAGCACGCATGTGAGTGGGGAGGGGCAGAGAGAGAAGGAGAGGGAGAGAGGGGGCACCTGGGTGGCTCAGTCGGTCGGGTGTCCGGCTTCAGCTCAGGTCATGATCTCACAGTTCGTGGGTTCAAGCCCCGCATCAGGCTCTGTGCTGACAGCTCAGAGCCTGGAACCTGCTTTGGATTCTGTATCTCCCTCTCTCCCTGACCCTCCCCTGCTCATGTTGTCTCTCTCTGTCTCTCAAAAATAAATAAAAAACATTTAAAAACGCGTTAAAAAAAAAAAGGAGAGGGAGAAAGGAGAGAGGGGACCCCAAGCAGGTTCCGTGCAGTTGATTCAGGAGTTGAACCTACAAACTGTGAGATTGTAACCTGAGCTGACATCAAGAGTCAGATGCTTAACCCACTGAGCTACTCAGGCATCCCACAAGACTCTCTACTTGACCATACCTCACACGGCCTTCTGTGAGCTCCTTTCTGACAAGGCCTGACCGTGGGCCCTTTCCTTAGCCTGCTGAGGTCCAGTTTTAGCAAGAATTTGCTCAGTCTATTTAGTGTGACTCCCCCTCCCACCGGGTCCCTGACCCTTGGTATCTGAGCACACTCCTCATCCCCTACCCTTGACACCTAAGCCTCTGGCCTGCATGTAGCAAAACTCCTGTTTGGCCAGTTTATTTTTTTATTAAAAAAATTCTTTTAATGTTTTATTTATTTTTGAGAAAGAGAGAGAGAGATGGCGTGAGCAGGGGAGGGTCAGAGAGAGAGACACACACAGACTCTGAAGCAGGCTCCAGCCTCTGAGCTGTTAGCACAGAGCCCAACACAGGGCTCGAACCGACGAACCGTGAGATCATGACCTGAGCTGAAGTTGGACACCCAACCAACTGAGCCATCCAGGCGCCCCCCTTTTGGCCAGTTTAGCAAGAGTTCTCCAACCCTTGCTGTCTCTTCTTAGTGATTTTCCGTCTGCTGAGCCCCCTTGATCTGACTCCAAATTCCCAGCTGTCACTGCTGTACTTAGAATCGAGCTCAGTTCGTATCGAAGTCTCTTTCCCCAACTACAGTCGTTACTGAGTAAAATCTGCCTCAACCACCTTTACCTGGTGTCCAGCTTTCTTTCTCTTTAATGACTCCCTGAGCCCAGACTAGGTGAGGACCCCTGTCATACACCATTTCTATTCCCCCGTCATGATTCTCATACTTCATTGTAAGTTCTTCTATAATTGCACAGGTGAGGCCTTACTCACCATTGGATGCCCAGCACTGCCCAAAGTGTGGACACGATCTCTATTTCTGGAACAGTGGAAGGAATTCTCAGGGTCGCTCACTTGTCGGTATTGCGTTCCTCCACAACAGGCAGGCTTAGGTGGTGTGGTCCCATCAGAAGGTGGTGTGGCAGACCTGGGCCATGGGTGGGATGGATATGTCGGTACTTTTTTCCTGTCCAGCAACCGTCAAACCAAAGCCCTTCCTGGGTCTGGAGTGCCCTCCAGCTGAAACACGGAGCTGAGTCTCTGCAGTAATGCCGCCGGGCAGAACTGACCACTTCCTGGTCCATTCACTTCATCGGGCTGGCTCTCTTCACAAGTGCCTAAAATTCATTACTGTGCCTTCTGTAATTTGGTCCACCTGTCTTTCTCTCCATTTCCTGGCTAGCAGGAATGATAGAGGAGGCCTCAATTCATGAGATTTAGTGCCAGGGCACAAAAAAGGTTTTTGATAAGTTGTTTTGTTTAATGCGACCATTCCTCAGTTTGCACCTGTCTCTGCCTAAACATCTCATTGATGCATAGAGGTAATTGACTGGTTTGGGTACCTTTTGGCACACTGATAAAGACTACCGGGCGCCTGGGTGGCTCAGTCAGTTGAGCGTCCGACTTCGGCTCAGGTCATGATCTCACGGTTCGGGGGTTCAAGCCCTGCGTCGGGCTCTGTGCTGACAGCTCAGAGCCTGAAGCCTGCTTTGGAATCTGTGTCTCCCTCTCTCTCTGCCCCTCTCCTGCTCATGCTCTGTCTCTATCTCTCAAAAGTTAATAAACATTAAAAAAAAGTATAAAAATAAATAAATGGGGCGGTTCTGAATCTTGAAACAGAAGTGGCCAATAATTTTCAAAGAAAAATATCTTGATTTTTTTTTCTGTTTCAAATTTTTATTTAAATCCTTGTTAGTTAATGTATCATGTGATATTGGTTTCCAGAGCAGAGTTCAGTGATTCATCACCTGCATGTAACACCTATCTTGATTTTTAATGCATCTTATGGAAGTCTGGAATGCGGGGAGAGGCATACAAGAAAGCGATTATGTCAACATTCAGTTTTGTTAAACACATAGATTAGAGGCAAAAGAGTGTGCCACCGATACTGATGTTAAGAGACCAAAGACCTATAGGTCCTTCCCAGACCCCTGGGATTGTACTCTAGAAGGGGAAGGTCTCCCTGAAACTCCCCTTTGAGTAACGGGGCCGTGCCATAGTTGTAAAGGTTTACAGAAAGGAGGATTCCAGAAGCTCTCTGGCAAAGTCTTCTAGTTGTTGGAAATGCTGACTCTGGGAAACTTGAGTCTATTGGGTTTTCTCTCTCATTTGTTTGTTTTTTGTTTTACTTATATTCATCGTGCTGCAGGTAAAACCCAATTCCTTTCATCTTTTTGCCATGTAGAGGGAAACGGAGGCTGACAGAGGTTAAATTATTGTCCATCATCACAGCCAGTAAATGATAGACTTCAGATTTGAACCTAGGCCTGTGTGATTGTTCAGTAAATGAGATAATTCAGTTCTTTAGCTAGCCTGGGTTAAAGGTGATGCCCACCATTGGCCATAAGTGCATGTGACCCTAGCTCTGTGTCCCGGGGGCCAGGTCAGGGTGAGGCAGCTCCCAAGCTGCCTTTGGAAAAACTGGACAAGGAAACAAGACTGCAGGCGATGAGGGTCCAGTGTGGTTCTTGAGCAAGCCAGGAAGCTTCTGAACTGAGCGGGTCAGGCCCTTAGTATGGTTCTCTAACCTTGGAAAAGTAGTAAAGGCTAATCTGAGTTGAAGGTTAGTAACTTTGGGGGTGCCTGGGGTGGCTTGAGCATCCAACTTTGGCTCAGGTCATGATCTCGCAGTCCATGGGTTCAAGCCCGGCAGCGTGCTCCGTGCTGACAGCTCAGAGACTGGAGCCTGCCTCGAATTCTGTGTCTGCCTCTCTGCCCCTCCCCCATGTTCTCTCTCTCTCAAAAATAAATAAACATTTAAAATTTAAAAAAAAAAGACTAGCAACACTGTCTCAGACCCCTTGTCTGTACAATGAGGGTAATAATTGTAGGAAGGATCAGTGTCACATGACATGCTAAGGGTTGAAACAGAGCCTGATGGATATAAGCGCTCAATAAAGCTTACTTATCAATAATGCGTTTAAGTTGTTACTATTGTTTTTATTACTGTTATGATTATAACGTGATCACAACGTGTTTAAAAATAGCCAAAGCTAATGAAGTCGTGAGGTGACTCAGAGCTGGTTGGTGAAGGTTCAGCGACTTTGGCTACAACATACACAGAGACACTCCCAGAACCTGTATAGTCAACTTAGCTTTCCCAGAATTTCACCCACTGTCTGAGAAAATGTTCATATTTACTAACAAAATATGATTGTATTTAACTTTTGTCCCCACAGCCTCCCTTTCCAATACTGTTTCTACCAGGTGGTTTTGGGTTTCTCTTTTTCACTATGGCTCATTTATTTGCATCCAGAGATGACTGTTATCAGCCTATACTTCTGCTTTAGATTTTTTAACATTCTTTCTTTAAAAAAAAATGTTTGTTTATTTACTTTGACAAGGAGAGAGGGTGCGAGTGGAGGAGGGGCAGGGAGAGAGAGAATCCCAAGCAGCCTCTGGGCTGTCAGCACAGAGCCCATCGTGGGGCTCAATCCCGTGAATCATGAGATCATGACCTGAGTCGAAATCAGAAGTCAGAGGTTCAACTGACTAAATCACCCAGGCGCCCCCAACATTCTTGTTCTTATTGAATTCTTCTTACCTTTTTCTTTGTATCTTTTTATTCTTTTCATATTCTATTTGACCTTTTCCCTAATCTTGCATTAACATTTCTTACACACAGCTCGTCTTTTTTAAAATCCTTCCTAAAAACCTTTAAGTACATAAATGTTTGAACTGCACAAGGAAATATCCTTACTGTAAACACACTGAGAAGTGCATCTAGTTCTTATAAGCACTTGTCCTTATTTATTAGCTTCAACATACTGAACGCCCGTCTAAAAGTTATAATTGTAGAAACTCAATGTTCTGTTTTAAAATGTGCAGCCAATGAAGCCAAGAAATGCATAGCATAGCATAACGAGGATGTGTGTCCTGACATTGTCAACAGTTTGGTAATTAACAAACATGGTGTTGTTTTATTTAAAAAAACTTTTAAAATATTTATTTATTTTTGATAGAGAGAGACAGAGCGCGAGCAGGGGCGGGGCAGAGAGAGGGAGACACAGAATCTGAAGCAGCCTCCAGGCTCCGAGCTGTCAGCACAGAGCCCGACGAGGGCTTGAACTCACAGACCACGAGATCATGACCTGAGCCGAAGTCAGAGGCTTACCCGACTGAGCCACCCAGACACCCCAACAAACATGATTCTTTTTTTTCGTGTTTTTATGTTTTGAGAGAGGGAGAGCGCAAGCCGGGTAGGGCAGAGGAAGAGGGAAGTAGAGGAACCAAGCTGGCTCCGTGCTGTCAGTTCAGAGCTCTATGCAGGGCTAGAACTCACAAACTGTGAGATCATGACCTGAGCCAAAGCCGGATGTCCAACCGACTGAGCCACCCAGGCGCCCCACAGACTTGGTTCTTAGCGATCACTGGGTGCTTGCACATTCATTAGCTAGAGGGTCCCACGAAGGACTCATAGGTGAGTCCAGAGTCCACATGTCTGCCTTCCCAACTGTCTGCTTAGCTCCCAGGTAGAGCCCATGGGGTTCACCTTCCTCTTTGTACACAGACCGGTACCTGCCCGTGTGCCTTGGGCTATCCTTTTGAGACTTTCTCCTTAAAGACCACACTTATATTCATCTTGATCAGATGTAGTCTCTACACAAGGGAGGGGACAGTGAATGTGTCACAGGAGTAGGCCAGCGTCCCGGTGCCTGTGTCCCCAGTGAACCCTTTCCCCTTCGCAGCTCCACACTTGCTAAGGAGTGTACTTGCTTGAGCTGGGTTGGGTAAAAAGTGTCTATAGGGAGTTAGTTAAAAAGAAAAATAACATGTTTCAGCTCTGCCTAGCAATCTAGATGCTGGCGATGCCAGTGCATGCCACGTCACTCATGTCTGTCTTTCTCTTGAGTGCAAACCCTGTCTTGTCAAATGGCATTGTGACTGTGCAGATGGACACATGTAAATAGAAGGTTACTGAGAGGTCAAGGCTCTAATTTAGGATGATGAAATCGGACCTGCTAACAGAGCCTTCTGAGTACCTTGCTAAGGCCTACACGCTAATTACGTATCCTGCCCAAGGCCAGCTGTCCACTTGGAAGGTTCTGAGCAGCTACACGGTGAGTCAGGAGGTGGATGCCACCACCGAGGCATGGAAACACTCCGCCTCTCGCAGGTTCTTCCAGCTGCCGGGTAGCAGGAAGTCCCCCGATGAGGGCAGGTGCATCCTAAGCATCTAGGGTGGAGAGATGAAAAGTTTCAGAAGTCAAAGGCTGTTCAAGAGGTTACCAATCCTATGTGAACTGATGTTGAATTTGAAGGAAATTCTGCGTTGGAGACTGAGGTGAAGGCGTCAGTTTGTGAAGTCTGACTGTGACTCAGCAAACCACCACAGTCCCCAGATGTCAGGGGAGTACACGCCTCGCTCCGAGTCAAAGCGGCGAATGGAAACTGTGCAAATTTACCCGGATGAGCACAGCAGCAGAAAAGAAACCAGGTTTAATGTCAGGACTTGGGCCAGGGACCCGGGAGACTTAATTTTTTTCTAGGAAATGGCTATAGAGCCCTCAATCTTTCTGAACCAGATCCAGAAACACATCATGGTATCAAGCCCTGTAATAATTTTACTTTAAAAGGCCAAAGACTGTTTATTCAATTACTGGCAAAATGGAGATCATCTTTTTTCATTTGCTGCTTTCCATGCAGGTGAGGGGAGAGTACTGAGCTCCTAAAGGTTCTCTAAGGGAGTCTGCAAGCATTCTCCACTTCTGTGTCCATGGGACAGAGAAGGGGACAGCAGGCCACCTGGGGACTTCCAAGGTCATTGTCCTCAAACTCCCAACTTGACCACAGATCTCTACTTGTATATCTGCCTGCAAGTTTGTTTCTTAGACCAAGAAATCTTCTCTTTTTCTTTCTTTTATAGTTTATTGACAAGTTGGTTTCCATATAACACCCAGTATTCATCCCCACAGGTGC